>JAYMFT010287978.1:0-10398 GCA_038088735.1 Panulirus argus | reverse complement strand
ATATTCATTAACAATTTTATCATATCCAGGCGCCTTGTCATTCTTTAGTTTTCCAATAGCTTTCAACACTTCATTTTTTGTTATGGAATCATTCAATATTTGCATTTCTCTTAACTCAGGTGCAGCATTTTCTGGTTCTATTATATGTTCTCCAACTGAAATATTCTCTTCTGACAAATTCTTAAAGTGATGGTAAAATTCTTCTAGTGTAGGTGAAGTTTTGCTTTTATTAACATTTCTTTCCTTTAGTATTTTCCAATATATTTTGGGATCTTTATTTTTATCTTCTTTTAACTTAATCACCAAGTTTTCCTTTTCCTTACTCTGTACTCTTTTCAACTCGGCTTTATATTTCTTACTTTTTTCTATCACGTCTTTCTTATTTTCTTCAACCCTCCTTAGGTTAGAATCATGTCTGGCCTTATGGTAGGCCTTCCTTCTTCTCCAACACTGACTCTCAAACCCAAACAGACTTGCATTATTACTTTCTTTAACACAATTTCTGTGTCTTTTGGTGGCAAGACCTTTGTAGCTAGCTCTAACAATATGTTCTTTCGCCTAGAATTCACCTCTTCAGTAGACATAAAATCCATCTGCTCTGTTAACTCCTTTATATAACTTTCATTAATTTCTGTTTCATACGCAATTTCCTTTGTTACACTCCATTTCCCTGGTGAGTTACAGTTATTCACTTGTATAATCCTTTCATCATTATTCCTTGACTTCTCAGCATTTACTTGTATACCACATTGAATATCTGAATACAGGGCATCATAGTCTAATATTCTAAATTCCTGTACATTTTTCAGCATTATTGGTGATCGTGTAACATAATCCACCAGCGTAGCAAGTGTAGTTGTGGGTTTCCCCAATCTAAGGTCTTTGTCTAGTCTGCCATTAAAGATACATACATCATTATTACTGCAAATTGTTACCAAGTTTCTCCCGTATGAATTCCTCTCTCGTGTTACATCTTGGTTGTACCTTATCCCGGCTACTCTCATTTCACTTAATACGTGATGTACTTTACATAAATCACCATCATCATCACTTCCTCAGGTATAACATAGTCCCAGGATGTGAACTAAATCTCCACAATGTAAATAATCTTCATTTGCATAATGCAAAAGAGTTTTTTTCTTCAAAATCCTCAACACTTGCATATCTGGAATTTACTGGGGGAAGATATATAATACTAACAATGAAACTTTTATCCAATCCTAAACTTGTTTTATCTCTCAAAATAGATAGCAAAGCCCTACCTTCAGTCTATCTCCAGCTCAATTTCCTTCTTGAGAGCAATCCCCAGAGCACCTGACTTGCATCTGCCTCTTTTTTGGGCAATGCCAAATGCAGGATTCTCCCTACCAGACACAACATGAATCATGTCAGCATCATCACATTTTGTTTCACTTAAACATACAACATCGTACAGTGTACATAAGTCACCTAATTCCCTAGCTGCAAATTTTCCCTCATAATAGTTTAGTGTGAGTAAAGGCAAGTCGGAAGGAGTTTGAGGGGAGTCAGGACAGCGGCGTTTGACTGAGCTGCACATTTTTCCTCTGCATTACTACTTATCATGTGCTCTAATTTCAGGCTTTTCCGATCGGGACTTGAGTGTATTTGGGGAAGAAAAGGCCAATTTGAGAGTGGCGGTCAGCCCGAGCCAGACCCACCTGGCGACCGCCGGAGGAACCTCGGAATGTTCGCTACTTGGGCAAGGCACTTTCTTCAACGTCAACCGGGAATATGAATGTTCCTTTTTCCCCCAGGGCCATTAAGGAAGATTAGGAAGAAAAAGAATGAATAAGCGAAGAACTTAGTTGAGCTTTTGCTATGGCGGAGGTATGATAGTTATTAGTGATTTAATTAGAGAGTCAGGTTGGGAAAGGTGTATGGCCAGAGTTGTTGCGAGTGTGAGTTGTAGGAGTTACTGGCTGGCTAGGCCTCTTTTCTTCTGTTTTGTGCCAGGAAATTTTACCAGAACTTTGTGACTCACAGTGAGAGGCATAATGATGATTATTGTTGTGGTGAGAGTGATGAGAATATGAGAGAGGAGACAGAGAGCTGCACCAGAGGGCCTGAGGTGAGTATCACAAAGTTTGTTTACAATGTCCCTCAGCTGAGATGGTGGACTCCTTCATCTGCTGCAGTGGGCACTGGTACAGATTCTGGACTGATGCTGTCTTCTGCTTCACCTGCTGCAGTAGGGATGGTGGACTCCTCTGCAGTCCTTTGCTCCACCTACTGCAGAAGGCACCAGTAGAGATGGTGGGCTCAAGGTAAATACATGGTGAAGTCTTCAGGGGTCTTCACCCCTACAGCCTGGGCTGAGTCCAAGCATTTGGATTGGGTCATTGGTTGAACCAAGCTGTTGGAAACTGCAGACCTCAGGTTCGCATGGCTCTAACAGCCTGGCTGGTTAAGTACACCTTGTACGTTCTTGTCTAGTGCTCTCTTAAACTTCTCGTAATACTTCTGATGGTAGCTGGCAAGTTGTTGTAGAGCCTTAGGCCCTGGATGTTTAAGGTGTCCTCTTTTTTGTATATATCGCACATTTGGATTTCACAGGTAGTGTTCTTCAAAGTCTTCCATTCGTGTCATGTCAGTAAGATGTTATTTCTGAATGTAACTTAGGGACCATACCTCTAGGATTTCCCAGATTTGCATGACAATATACATCTCTCGTCAGTGCTCTAGGGATTACAGCCTCAGAGATTTTAGTTGTTTCCTGTTATGTAGCAATTTTACCACATTGACATGGGCTGTGGAAGACCTCTGAACACTTCCTGATTTCCCAACTTCACCAGCTTTGTAGGGTGATGTTAGAGTGCAGTAGTATTCATGTTAGTGAAAGATTTAGTGCCTTGAATAGTGATATTGATTTATGTTCCCTTGTTTTGAAGGTCTACAGGATCCAGCCTACCATCCCTCTGCATGAGGCAACTGTTCTCTTATGTTCACTGAAGGTTAGGTTGTTAGACATTACTCCGTGGTCTTTCACTTTAGTCAATTGGTTTATGATAGCATTTCTGTGGTGATTTTGATTTTTCTATTTTCCCCATACAGGAGTTGAAACTTATATCCTTTGAAATGCATGTTGTTCTTGGTTGCCCAGTTAAAGACTTTGTGTATGTCTCTTTGTAGCCTTTTAGCATCCTCCGTTGATGCGATTTTCATAACGTGCTGTGTCAGTTGACATTTAGAACCACTCATCCAAAACACTTGATTTTTTATTTTCGGAACCTTGCTTTTATTCATACAATTTCTGCCCCCATTTGGTTCTTTGACCGCAATCTTATTTCTGTTAATCTTATCAGGCACAACTGTCCTCTCTCCATCTCATCAAACTGCCAACTTTGGCACTTGGAGAAGTTATCCTGTACACTTCTTCGGTGGGATGGGTGCTGCTTCTCCAATCAGGATGCCTTATTTTGTGCTGAATGCATAGAAGAGGTTTTCTTGGCTGGGACAGAGGCTGACATCCCATTTTCTTCTAGACCTTTTTCCCCCCCAGTTGTGGTTTGAACACATACTCAGATGCCTGTTGAATCAGTGATTGTATATTGGACCACAGAAACTCTTCCCTTCCCCTGAAACTGATCTGGCTATTATTCTCTGCTCAGAATCACTGCAGAGCTGTTCTTCACAAATTCAAGCACACTCTCTTAAAAAGAAAGTTTGCTGACGAGTTTTCTTCAACTGACATACCTTTTTGGCTCATAACCAAAAACACCCTCAACAACTATGGAATTCAGCCTTCCTCTTCTTTTCTGACCTAGTCAATCTATTATTAACTCTAACAGATAAAGCTGCTCCATTTGGAACCTTATAAGAAGAGTATGGTTGACAAAACTGAAGAATTTATGCAGCAATGGTTTGGACACATGAACAGATTGAATGAGAAGTTGACAGAGAGGATATATGTGTCAGAAGTGAATGGGACAAGAAGGGGGAGACCAATTTGGAGATGGAATGATAGAGTGGTAAAGATTTTGAGTGCTTTGGGTCTGAACATGCAAGAGGGTGAAAAGTGTGCGCAGGATAGTGTGGGTTGGAGTCATGTGGTATACCGGGGGTGATGTCTGTCAGTGGATTGAAGCAGAACATACAGAACAGCCAGGGAACCTCAGAAAGGTCTGTATTACCCTGGTTGGGGATAGGGGGCTGTTGTTTTGATGCATTACGTATGACATTTAGACAAAGAATGTGAGTGAATGAGGCATTTTCTGTCTGTTCTTGGTGCTACCTTTCTAATGCAGGACACAGTAACCAGGCATGAAAGAAAGTTTCCTCTAACTCAACTTTTGATTATTCAGCTTCTAATCCTCTACCTCCATCTCTTCCCATTGAACTTATGCCATCTTTTATAGTCTTGCAGTGGATCTTCCAGCTCCAGATGGACAAGACGTTTGGCTCAAATAGCATACCTTCTTGCATTGAAAGGGAGTGTGTCTCAGAGCTAACATCAATTTGTACTCGCCTATTTCACCTCTCTAAAAACCTTTCCGTAAGAAATGAGACCGCTCTATCCTGTCAACATGAAAGTTAAAAGATGAGTTAAATGGCTACTCCCACACTCGATGATCTGATAGCTGATTTGAGTGTATACATACAATACATGCTGCATTGCCTATATAAGGCAGTATTCCAAAACTTCTGGCCTATATGTTATGTGCACGGGTAACATTAATCTAGACTTAAGGAATGAAGTTAAACACCAGGAGTAATTTCACAGTTTACAGAAGATAAATTCACAATACCAGAAAAGAAACATATTGCTTGGACTCAAAATATCTTCTTGGACTCAAAATATCTTCATTACTTTAATGCCCAGGTAAATTTTCACCAAGAAGGTCTCTTCCTATACAAAGATTCACAATATAAAACATACTACTCTAACATGGTAACAATTCTAAAGATACATGACAGTACACAGTGACACTCAGTGAACGATAATCAATAATGGTACAACCATCCTAGCAGCATGGTCGTAGCGGCAGGGGTGTTGTAGCATGTGGTGGGTCGTTGGCAGGGAGAGCAGCGCGTGGTGGCGGGCCATTGGCAGGGAGAGCAGCATGTAGCGGGCCATTGGCAGAGATACCCTCTCGATATGGCACAGGTTGAAGAAATTAGTTCCCGGCTCGAAGTCCGGGGCTTTTAAAGGGGGAGGGGTGTCCCCTACGGTGCCAATGGATTGGTTGGTTCCCTTTCTGCCCCACCCATCACCTCATTTGGGCCACGCCCCCTCATCTGGCTGGCACGAGTGACCCAATGTTGACCCGGCCATTACCAGCGATGCCTACGCTAGTCCGCTGTCAGCACAGGGTCATCGTTAAGGTCGAAGGGAAGGCCTCCATCTTACACACAGACCTGCCCTTGTCCTGCAGCTCAAGATGATGCCCAGACCACCTCTCTCGCGAGCAAGGGTCCTATCTGAGGTGTTGAGTAAGCTGTTCCTGAGTTTAGAGGGAACAAAGACACCCTACACGCACATAAGGGGGCCACTGTATGGACGGGACGAACATAGGTTCATCTCGTTCATAACACCCCCAACAAAAAATTCCACTAAGGGGAATTTTCTTACTTTTTTTTTAAATGGGATAAACAATCTGCAGGCACACAAAGTGTGTGAAAACAAAACAAAAGGAATCGAATTACTCTTGAAGGAACAAGGCCCACTTAATTAACCTCTGATTTTTAGATAGGAGCGCCTGAAGGGCGCAACTATACATGAAGGTACTGTGATGCAAGGATCGCCTGAAGGGCACAAATATACATGAAGGTACTGTGATTCAAGTATTAAAGACAAAAGTTCCTTCTCAGTGACAGAGTAATTCTTCTGGGCCTGCTAACACTTCTTACCAAGGTAGCTCACAGGGTAGTCAACCTTCTCTTCATCCTCCTGCAAGAGGACAACATCAGCTCCTGCATTACCAACATTTACAGCTAACCTGCTTGGGGCCTGTAAGATACAATCATTATTTTGGGTGGCTCTTAACTGATAAAAGGCTGTCTCACACTGCTCATTCCAAATAAACATGACTTTTTTCTTCTTTAAGCCTATGAAAAGGGTGGCGATCATGGCAAAATTAACATTAAACATCCTATAGTATTCTACCATGCTCAGGAAACTTTGCAGTTCCCTTCTAGATTGGAGAGCACATGCAGGGGTTACAACTGTGACCTTTTCTGTGAGTGGGAGGGTGGAACTGGCAGTACTCGTTACCTGGTTGACTCGGCGGTAGTTGATGCAGAACCAATACGTCCCATTGGGTTTGGGTACCAGAGTCACGGGCGAGCTCCACATTGACTGACATAACTTGATCAAATCATGCTCCGGCATGTAGTGTAGTTCCTCTTGAAGAATGGTGTCCCATTGTGGACTTACCCGGTAAGGAACCTCGCTGGTAGGCTAGGCATCTCTCACGTCTGCAATAAGGTTCATCAGTGAGGCCCGTCCAGGTTGACTTCAGCAGGCCCCTGGTTGTGCTGGCCACAAGGCAGACATCACTCGTCACTCCTCCATCAGGTGTGAGAGCTTCGCTTCCTTCACGTCCATGCTGTTGTCAGGATCCCAGGCCTCCAAGGTGCCCGTAGCTGGATCGTCGTCCTCATCACACACAGCTCCCGCTGGGAGGTGGGTCGTGTAGGCCCACTCACTACTTGAAAGGGGGAGAAAAATTATAAGGCACATTAGTCAGCCCTGGCTGGGGAAACGGCGGAGGTACCTCCTCTCCCGTCTCGAGGCTCCTCAATCGAGACTGTTTGCCGTACCAGCTTGTCCTTCGATCCTAGGTCTCTCTTGAACCAGCCCGAGACAGATCATCAGTTTCACACACTGACTCTTTTGGATCCTAAGTCAGCAAAGAAGGTGTTGCACAGCGCCACCTCACTGGCTTCATCTTCAGTGGGCATTTCTGTTTCTACAGACTCCAGATCCGCAGGAATATTCCACAGCCCGACTCACTAGGTCCGTGCTCAGGGAGTGTCGTCGGGTCCTCCATCTTAACGGGGTCCAGATCAGCAAAGAAGGTATCACACAACTCGACTCCACAACTTCCACTCTCAGGGAGTATCGTAGATTCCTCCATTTTTAATGGGGTCCAAATCAGCAAAGAAGGTATCACACAACTCAACTTTGCAACTTCCACTCCCTGGGAGTGTCGAAGATTCCTCCGTCTTAACGGGGTCCAAATCAACAAGAAGGTATCACACAACTCGACTTTGCAACTTCCACTCTGAGGGAGTATTGTAGATTCCTCTGTCTTAACGAGGTCCAAATCAGCAATGAAGGTATCACACAAATCGACCTCTCTGGTGTCTATCTGAAGGGAAGCCTCCGTTCCAACCTCTGTCTCCTCAGGCACACGGCCTGTCTTACTAGCTGTCATGGACCTGGTGATGGCACACACCGGGAATAGTTCTGGTACCTCTTCCTCAAGTTGTTTTGTCTCTGTTGACTCGACTGGTCTCTCAGACAAGACTGGCACTGGACTCATTTTTCCTCCTGCTAGGTTATTGCCTAATACAAAGTCCACTCCTGAGAGGCAATCTGTCCACAACACCCACAGTAGCAGAGCCCGTGAAGAGGTCCGTCTCCACACTCACCTCAGTGAGGGGGGTTGCCCCGAGGTACCACAGCCCGTCCAACAAGACTTGTTTCCCAGATTTTCTCACAGGCACTAACTCCTTCAACATCAGGGACTGCAGTGCACCAGTATCACAAAGTACAGTAACTTCCTTCCTTACTCCACAGGTACTGACGTAACCCTTTGACTGGAACGCATCGTAGTTCCCTCTAAACGGGTCCTTGACTACAGATTGGTTGCCACTTTCGCACTTCCCTATTTTACTGAGAGCAGGAGTAGCCTTGCCACTACACCTAGGTGGCCCCAAGGTTGAGAAGAGACTCACTTGGCCTACTCTTTGTAGAGTTTCTGGATTCCTTCAGCCTGTTCCTGCAATCCTTCACCCAATGTCCAGCTTTACCACAATAATAGCACGCTCTAACCTTCTCATGGTTATGACTCGGACTCTCAGGAGCCTCCGGCAAATGGCCAAATTCAGGTGGGGTTGCACCATGATCGGATGTTCCTCTGCCAACAATGCCTTTTGAACTTTTACCGACACTAAACTTGAGTGATCGAGAACTGATCAGCAAATATCCCAGCCTTATCAGCAGACTTCACCTCTTTGTCATTTAAATAATTCAGCAATTCAAAGCCGCCAGCATTATGCACATTATTCTTACATTGCTCAAGTATCATTAATTTCTCCAGTTCCTTTGCTGGGGGAATTTGCTTGGCACGCACCCACTGCCTGAATAAATCACCAACTTCACGAAAATGTTTTACCCAAGTCTGGCCAGGTTTGATACTGGAATTCCTAAACTTTTCTCTATGCGTCTGGCATTAACTCGTAAGCTTTTAGCACAACCTCCTTTACCACTTCATAATCAGTACACTGTTCACTAGACAACGTGGCATATATAGTTTGTGCCTTTCCACAGAGAACAGGTTGTAATAGAATAGACCAAGATGTCTTAGGCCACGAGAGCTGATTAGCCTCGTTCTCAAACACGGAAAAATTTAGTTGCATCCTCTTCACAAAACTTTGGTGCAAAACTTGTGTGTCTCGTAATATCAAACTCAGGTACTGATCTTGACGAGCCCTGTCGTAGTCTCTCTTGTTCCAGAGATAGTCTCATTTGTTCAGTCCATTCCTTCTCTTCTTCCAATCGTGCCTGTGCCTGAAGCCTAGCTTCTTCCATTCGTGCTTGTGCGTTAATCCTAGCAATCTCTAGTTGAAGCTGCAAGCTTTTGGAATTGACATTAAGATCACTCTGGCACTGGGGAGGGACTACCACTCCAGCTGAGTTCAGTGGTAGGATGATGTCACCCACACTGTTTTCAACATCAGGCACACCAACTAATTTATTTACCACTAAAGCTTCCAATTCTATGAGCATTCCGGTTGTACTCCAATCCTAAATTATCTGCAACAAGCCTTAACTCATTGAGCATTCCGGTCGTACTCCAATCCTAAATTATCCGCAACAAGCCTTAGCTCATAAACTGATTAAGATTTAACATCACTTAGAGATGGTTCAGAGTGACAGAAATGTTCAACATCAGTGTCACTGATTAACGACATGATTACTTAACGATGGAAAGAGACTCCGTAAACAAGGCAAGAAAATCCTGGCAAGGTCGCCAGTGTTATGTGCACAGATAACATTAATCTAGAGTTAAGGAATGAAATTAAACACCAGGAATAATTTCACAGTTTACAGAAGATAAATTCATAATACTAGAAAAGTAACCTTTTGCTTGGGCTCAAAATATCTACGTTACTTTAATGCCCAGGTAAGTTTTCAAACCAAGGAGGTCTCTTCCTCTACAAAGATTCACAATATAAAACATACTACTCTAACACAGTAACAATTCTAAAGATACATGACAATACACAGTGACACTCAGTGAACAGTAGGAAATAAAGGTACAACCGTGATATCAGGACTTGGCTCCAGGGAGTGGTTATCTTGGGTCGTTGGTGGCTCGGGGCTTGTTTGACTTGAGCTTGTGTGAAGGTCGCATGGCGGGCTGGTTCTGGTGACCGAGGGAACCTCTCTGGTTGGCTGCGGTTGAAGGAATCAACTCTGTCAGGTACCCAGGTGTTATAAAGGGGGGTGTGGTCTCTTCAGGACCACGGTTACCCCAGTTGTGATTGGAGGGAGTGACCATACTGTGCCACTCCTGATTGGCTAAGTGCAGTCAGGACATACCTCTCATCTTAGCTGTGAGATCCTGGGAATGGAAGTAGAAACCTGAGCTCCTGTCCACAGGTGAAAAGGGATTGATGGCTACCGGTAACTCTGGAAGTTATCTTTGAGGAGTCTGGAGAGTCAGGTGTCTCTGGCACCGGAACTTGCTTGACTGCAAGACGGCCAAGGGGACCCATGCGGACCCCTGCTGGGGAGGTTGGGTAACCACATGTCGAGGACCAGAGTGTGGGAACCCTGGTTGGGGGGGGGGATTATCCGAACGTTGGGAATATAGGTTCGTCTCATTTGTAACACCCTCACCCTTAAACGAGAAAATTCCACTAAGGGGAATTTTCTTACTTTATGAGCGGGATAAACAGGCACACAAAGTATGTGGAAAGAAACAAAAGCAATCAAATTACTCTTGAAGGAACAAGGCCCATCTAATTAACCTCTGATTTTTAGATAGGATTGCCTGAAGGGCACAGTTATACATGAAGGTACTATGATGCAAGGATCGCCTGAAGGGCACAAATAGACATGAAAGTACTTTGAGGATAGGATTGCCTGAAGGGCACAAATATACATGAAAGTACCATGATTCAAGTACCAAAGACAAAAGTTCCTTC
>JAYMFT010287968.1:0-10398 GCA_038088735.1 Panulirus argus | reverse complement strand
TATATATGTGTGTATGTGGGGGGATGGGTCTTTCTTCGTCTGTTTCCTGGCACTACCTCGCTGACGCAGGAAACAGCAGTCAAGTATAATAAATAAATAAATATAGATATTAAAGTATATAGCATGAAAAGGTATTATTTATCTAGAACATCAGCTTAGAATAGGAAATTACTAGTTTAGCAGGTGGGTGTTGAGTAAGTAGAGATCTTTAGGATGGTAACTGTTTGGACATCATATGTGAATGTTTAAGAGGACCTCATCAGTTTATGGTATTTTTGCTTGTCTTCTAACACTACAAATTCTTCTTTCTTACAGCTCTTCATTTGAACTGTAATTTAAGAATAATATGTATTGTACTTCATTTCCTATGTTAGTGAGGTAAAACCAGGTGCAGATGAAGAAATGGCAATCATTTGCTCGCATCCACTCTCTTGGTGTCATGTGAAATGCATTGAAACCAGAGGCCTCCATCCACAACCATGTCCTATAGACCTTTTTCCTTACTGCTTCATATACCTTGTAATTACAGGTTGATAATCAAATACAAAAATGCTATGATGTTTTCTTGGCTTTCTTTATAGATTGTTGGCAGCACTATCGTTACACCCATGGGCTGGAACAAGAGAGGCCGTCCCTCTACCAAGTCCCGACCTTTACTGCATACTACTAGACTTAGTGGGACTGAGATGCAGGGGGTGAACCCAGGTACATCAGTGGCAAGCAAGGTAGTCACTCCAGTCACTACTCCCATTTTGCTATCCACAAATGATGCTGCAACGGAAACTCATGTTGCTGCAGTTAGGGGTGAGTGGTATTTTTTGTATCTGTAAAATGACTGTGTTGTTATTGCTCACTTTTTCTTTTAGGTGATTTGTAGTGATATTTGTCAAAACACAACCATTATGGCAAATTTCCATGCATTTCATTCATGCTACCATTGCATGGACAAATATGATCTAATTCATCTGTCACCTCTCCATAGTTTCCTGAATCCGTTAGTGCACGTCCCCTCCATATCATTTTTGATGGTACCTTTCTTGGACACGAGTACTCAAACACCATTATTACTACACACTTCATTGCATTTCCTCAGTGCATGCACCTCACTTGCCTACACAATCTGTTGTCAGTCACTTTGCCCTTGATTTCCCACTTCATACTACTGTAGGTACCCTAACTTTTGTCAGCATCATTTTTCAGTGCAGACAAACTTTAATGTTGATGATTATTGCCATAAAATGGCATAAAGTGACCTCATGCCCTTCTTACCTGGACAGTGGAGCACACACATATTTGTACATTGAAATTGCAAAGGTTTTTGATCATATTCCTTTCTTTTGATTGAGCATATCCTTTGGGTGATTTGAGCATATCCTTTGGGTTTTTGATCTTATTCCTGTTTTTGATGGAGTGCAACATGAAAATAATGGAAAATTATGTACTTGAAATCACTTGATTATGGTTAATGAAGCAAATATTACTTGGAGACCACAAAGCACATTTTGAGTGTGTCATTTTTCTTTTGTTAAGCTTGATACCTGCTGGTTTACAGATGTTACCAAACCATAATTATCTTAATACTTTCATAGCGCTACCTCGCTGACGCGGGAAACAGCGATCATGTATGATAATAATAATAATTAAAACTTTCATAGTAGTGTCATCAGACTCCACCTGCATATGGTTAAGCTGTGAATGAAATGTCATTTTTTGGTGAAGCTATGTCATTGTTAGTGGATGAAAAGGTGTAGTCTTTACGAGGAACTTTTCACTCCAAAAGAGTCCGTCATCTTTCTGTTCATGATTAGATATTTGCCTTGAGCTGCAGGACCTCTGTGCAAGGGGTCTTGGGGTTGTTTGATTAAATAATTAATACCTCTTTTGAGGCAACTATGATGCTGAGTATTATGGAAGGTACAGAGATGTAGGTTGAGAGAAACTGCATGCAACAACATGAATCCACTCTAACAATGAAATACCTTGTATGAGATTAGTTGGCTTTGTGAGGGTATTAAGCTATTACTTTGTCACAGAGTGGTAGGTATAAGAAATGATGATTTCATACTGTATCGCCTTCAGTTAAGCTTTCCGCTGTTATTTGGGTAAATAAAGTGCAGAATATATGTACTGAAAATATAAATATGAAAAACTACAAGCTTTAGAGAATTTGACTTTAGCATACATAGTCACATAATGCTTCTTTTGCATTGTTGATATCAATAGATTTTAATTTTACATATTGCTATATCTTTTAAAGATTGTTGTAAAATATATATGAATTAATATTTTTTTGAAGCAGGTGGTCCACTTAGCCCTCGAGGAGGTACTTCTGGAGTAAGGGTTTATTCAGGAAGTCCCAAGACTTCTGCTGCCTCATTTCTACTCACCAATGTAACTTCAGCTTCTGGGGTCCGACTAGCCAGCCCCTCCATGGTCATTACTAATACTATGGGAATGTCTGCTAATAATGGAACAGTCATTTCAGAGAGCTCCCCATTGTCCCTAGGTGTTGGATCTGTTGTTGTAAGTGCTGGGGGTGTTTGTGGAGGAGGTAATATGGTTGGTGGTGGCCGAGGCAGGGTGATACTGACCTCAAGTCCTCGCTTAGTACGGCCCATAATGGCACACACCAGTCGTACTGTTCCTACCACTCGTGCCTTGAATACCAGCCGTCCCACTGTGATGCTGGTCACAACCCCTAGCCCCATATCTCTCACATCTTCAACACTCACCACACATTCAGCTCCTCTTGTAACCACACCATCTCTTGCAGCATCCATGACTTCTGGTACCCCTTCTCATCTAACTCATTCCACTGCTGTCTCCACCTCAGCTAGAACCACCTCTGTACCCACTGGAGAACTAGCTTTGTTGGTGGCAGCTTCAGAGATGAGTGAGAGGGCAAGGAATACAGTCTCTCCAACAGATGTTAATGGCTCAAACATATGCCCAAACACAAGCACTTCCTCAGCAGTTACTAGCACTTCAACAGATATTTCGCCTGTAACATCTGTAGTAACCTCTACAGAACATGAACACTCAATATCATCAGCAAATAATTTCTCCAGCGCTTCTCCCCTTGATAATGAAATATGTCAGTTGCTTGTTTCACAGTCTCCAGCTATCACAGCCAGCTCTACAAATGCTGATACTCTGTTGTTAAGTTCCTCCACAACTGCCAACTACACTGACACTAATATCACATCCTCTACTACCACCCTCACCTGTAGTACCATCAGCACCACCAGTACCATTGCCACTAGTAACACTATAATGGCCTCTCCTGTTAATTGTAACATTAGTGCATCAAGCAACACTTGCACAGTTACCAACACCACTACCAGTACCACTACCCTTACCCCTTCTGCCACAATGGTTGCAGCCACTACTGCTACCATCACAGCCTCCCCAGCCACACTCAGTACAACTTCCACCACATCTCAAACATCTCAGCATCAAGGCATTGTCACCCGGACCTTCACATTAACTGGAGGGACGAACTTAAGGTCACGACGTAGTAGTAGTAGTAATGTTCCAATTCTGGTAGAGATGGAGGATAACCATCGTAACAAGTCAACAACTACTGAATCTGCATCTCGGGGATCTGTTTCACGCAAGGGTCGTGGCAGAGGCCGTGGAAGGGGCAGATTAAGTCTTGAGTGACATGATAGTTCAAGTGTGTAAATAAATTCTCTTCTTCACTGTCCGATGTTCTCAGGTTTGTCAAAGAAATCTAGTTTAGTTAGGAAATTTTAATTTAATGAATCCAATATCAGGCGTTCTTCTGGTTCTCAGATGGTATAATCCTGACAATGGAATAATTTACATTTTCATTGTAAATTTACAATAGGGTAAATTATGTTTTCATTGTAAATTTTAATTAAATGCTGCTCCTATGCAGTTCTTTATTGTTAAATGCATAATATGAGCAGGATATTCTTTTCATCTTCTGTTTTGTTATTGAACATAATTTTTTATTCCCAGTTGGTGTCAGGAACAGACAGTAACGGCCTCATTTGCATACATTCACATTCTAGCTGTTTTGTGTAATGCACTGAAAGAGAGCTTACCGTACACAGCCCAGCCCTATTCCCTGGTTGACCCCAATGACAGAACTTCACGGATGCTTCCGCCCCCAACATACCACTTCACCTCAGTTCATTCTGTCTTTATGCACACCTCTCACCCACCTGCACATGCAGACCTTTCTCAGCCTCCTGCAGGTGCAGACCTTGACACACCAAAGCCTCTTCCACTTCATTCTTTTTCTTTCTTGGTCTTCCCCTACCTTTTCTTCTGAACTGTAGATCCTCGAATTCAATCTTTCTTTGCTCATCCTCTCCATATGTCAGAAATCAGCTCAGTACACTTCTAACACTGTCATTCTATATATGGTCAATCTGCTTCACACTACTGTTGTTATCAGGCATTTCATTTCCACCACGTTCACCCACTTCTTTTCTTATGCGTTGATGGCCCAAGACATACTCCCATACAACATTTGTCAGAACTACTATACCTCTAAATATGACCAATCGTTGCACTTAGACTGGCATTTACTTTACCTTCAACATACTAGTAACGGCACCCATGACCCAGCCTCCTCATCCACTCTGTTATCCAAAACAGCTTTTTCATCAACTCAAAGAAAAGTTCCAGAGCAAAATTTTTGTTAATTTGTGTTCTGTTGATGTAATTTTTTCCCCCTTGCAAATGTATATATTATGCCATCAAAACTTTGTGTATCATATCATTTAAATGATAAATAATTTTGTGATGTCTTTTTGAAAAAATCCTGTTACTATTGTTTGTATGTAAAGTTTAAGAATCAGACCGAGCATACTTAATGTTTTCTGGTCTGTCAACTCTTCAATTATTTATACATACAAAATAACATATCATAAAATGTTTAGTATCAGTATTTTCCTGTGCAAGTTATCATTGATTGTGAGAGAATGTATTGTAAAATATTGAGACTACTTTAGATACAAGGTCATGTTAAAGAGAAGGTTTGTTATGGAGGCAGTCTCCCATGTGAGTGTTTGAGAAAAGGTAGTAAGTAGTGGGAAAAGGAAGTTAAGATGAAAGAGAGGTGTATGCAGGAGAGGAATGTGAGTGATCAGATGTACAAGAGAAGCAGCAGGAAGTCAAGAGGAAGTTGCAGGGGCTGAAAAAGAGAACATGTGAGAGCTGGGGGAAGAGAGTCTCATTACACTTGATGGAGAAGTAAAAAATGTTTTGGAAGGAGATAAATAATGTGAGGAGAACAGGAGCAAATGTGAGCATCAGTGAAGGGCAGTGTTACCAGTCTATGCTTGCCTTTGGTTACACTATAAGTGAAGTCACCTTCGATGAAGCTGTATTATCATCTGTTGAAAAGGAGTACAGTCTCATCGAAGAACTTCATCCTCCAAAGGAGTGCAACCTTGGAGTTGCAGAGCTTAAAGGAAAGGGGTCCTGAAGTAACACCAGGGCTCTTTCAAGAAAGGGGTCTTCAGGCAGTTATAGATAAATAGCTAAAGTGAAGGGAGTAGATGGGGGAGTAGTGAAAGGTAAAGAATAGGAGATTGAATACATGTTTTGAAGGAATGTTGGATGAAGGGGTAGCAGAGTTCGGTATTTTAGATGTGTTGGTACACAAAGCAAGAGTTATGGCAAGTGGTTTGGTGAAAAGAGAAGAGGTGATGAAAGCCTTGCATGAGATGAAATGTTGGTTGAAGTAGTTAGATTACGGATGAATTTCTTGAAAAAGGGGTGGCAGTGTCGTTGATTGATTAGTTGGGATTTTGATTGTATGTGCAGCTTAAGGTAAGGTGCCTGAGGATTTGCAGAAGCCCTGTATGGTGCCATTATATAAAAGCAAGGGGTACAAAAGTGAATGTTCGAATATCAGAGCCATATGTTTGTTGACTGCCTGATAAGTTGTATGGGAGTGATAATTGAGAGGGTGGTAGCATGCACAGAGCATCAGATTGGGAAGGTATAACGTGGTTCTAGAATTGGTAGATTGTGGATCATGTATTTGGTCTGAAGAATATGAGTGAGAATACTTAAAGTTTGAAAGGAAAGAAAATGTAGGAAATGGAGTGTTTCAGATACCTGAAAGTGGATGCAACAGCAGAAGGAAATGTGAGAGCTAAAATAAACATATGGTGGATGAGGGGGCTAAGATTATGGGTGCAGATAGGTGTATATAGAATGAGAGGTAAATGTCTGTGATGGCAAAGATGGTTATGTTTGATGGAATAGTAGTCCCATTTGTGTTGTATGGATGCAAAGCATGGGCCCAAAATAAAAAAAGAACAGAGGAGGGTGGATGTTTGAGTAACAAAATGTTTGAGGACATTTTGTGTTAGGAGGGTTGATAGAATTAGAAATGATGAGTAAGAAATAGGTATGGTATTATGAGAGAGCTGAAGATGGTGTGCTGAAATGGTTTGGACATAAGATGATGAGGGTAAACATGACATTAGTTGAGGGACCAAGAAGGGGAATCAAGATGAAAGGATGATGTGAAAGGTGCTTTTGTATTTGGGACCTGAACATGCAGAAGAGTGTAAAATGTGCATTGGATAGACTGAATTGGGACAATATGGCATACCGGAGATGATATGCCATCAGTTGGCTGAACCAGTTCTTATGAAGTAGTCAGGTGAAACCAGAGAAAGTTGTGTGGGGCTTGGCTGAGGATAAGGGAGCCCTTGTTTTGGCACATTATATATGTCAGTAAGAAAGTGGATGTGGGTAAATGAGGCTGTTCTCTGTCTGTTCCTAGAGTTACCTTGCTGTGTGGAAAATGGCATATAAGTATGAAAAAAGTTTACATATTTTTACAGTTATTCTAATGCTTTTAGTCCCTCAAAAGGAAAAATAATATATGCTTTACTGCTTTAGTGATTTTATGCTAGTAACTAATGAGGCATTTGTGTCTGTTTTACCCCTTCCTAAAACACTGACGTAAAGTTCATTATTGCAAAATTTTCTGTTTCTAAAAGCACATTAATTTTTTTCATCAAATAGAACTCCTATGATTATTCTTATCAACTGTTTTTTATACTTTTTTCTTTCATGCTTATTTGCCATTTCCTGCATTAGCGAGGCAGCATCACTAACAGACAGCTTAGCCTCAGAGAGAAAAATCCTCACTTGGTTTGTGTCTCCTTTCCCTCTTTTTGAAAAGTAAAACGGGAGGGGAGGATTTCCAGCCCCCACTTCCACTCCTTTTAGTTGCTTTCTATGATACGCAGGGAATACATGAGAAGTATTCTTTATCCCTATTCCTAGGGGATATCTACTAAACAATGTACAACAGTTGTATCTAATGTTATGAGAAGTTGACCAATATTAGTGACTTAATTATCATTGACAATAACTTGGTAAGTGGCTGAATTCTTTTAAGGACAGTGATGATTAACTGACCAAAATGAGTGACAGCCACAGTATTTGGAAAGTCCAAAATATTTTGTTTCTGAAGAAAATGTGTACATACACATAATTCCTTTTGAGCTTTTAATCATAATCTTGGAGAGTTCATATTTTGCCCCCACACTTTATCAAATCTTGTGCACAAAGGGTATATCAAGCTTGTGTACATAGCCCTTCATTTCACTCATTGTCAGCTTGTCTTCCAAAAAAAGGAAAAAAGGCAGAGGGGGAAGAAGCATTAACCCTGTTAACTACAGTACTATCCTATAATTCAGAATACTTCAGCCCCTTTATACCCAACTGTAGCTCCAGTGCTCCCTCTTCCTCTTCATTACTCCCACTAACTCATTCTGTGCTGTAGTTGTTGCATTAAAATCACTAAAAGGATGAACTGTAATTCTTTCTGTTAATGAACATTTCAAGCAAATAACATGCTTTGCACAAACATCCAGGAATGTAATGAAATAATAATGTTCAAGAATCACAATAAAGTATATTTGACACAATTCTTGAACAAATTTAGATAACACCAAATTTGAATGATGAGTATTGGACTATCAGTTACTGTCTTCACTGTCATCATCTTCACCTTCATCACTATCCTCTTGCTCCAGCCACTCAAGGAACCTTGTTATCTGCAAATATGAAATGAGATTGAATGGAGATGTGATGAATACCTAACAAAGCTACTGGTGAGATATAAAGCCAAAAGTATGACAGACATTCAAGTTTAACAATTTACCCTATGATTTCACATATCCCATGGAAACAGTACTCAACAGGGTTTTACAGGTCCCTGCTACTACTCATCACTATAAACTTATGTCTTCACTACTTTCCATGCCTATATTAACATATATCTTAAATCATTTGATAATTGATCAATACCACTATAGAGGATATCAGGTCATTATTTTTGATATTAAAGCCTTAATCATGCTATTTTCTAATTTTAGTTTTCTTGTTAAAATATCTAGGTATTGCTTTTTAACCATTCAGTCACCACATGCCTCTACTGGTCCACTTAAGCTTCATATGAGAGCAGATAGTTCCAACCCTCATCTGAATTTTCAGCTGAAGCAAGCTTACATCTCTTACCCACAGATGTCACAAGCAACCTAACGACATACCTTAAAAAAGGGGGGGGGGTCATCAAAGAGAAAGTAATTGCAGCATCAGGATGGGAAGATTTATACTGCTACTACTATGGTTGATTTTATAGGAAAAAGAGAAAAAATGTCATATTACTGTTAATATTTTTTTAATGAAAGTATGGTACGGTTAGTTTTTCATTTATTTGTGTAATTATTGTTGAGACTGTGAATAAGTAAATACATAGGTAACACATATAATATACAGAAATATTTATATGTTAAAGGTCAGTATAGAAAAACCAGTTTGTAATGTTAAGTGTTTGTAAAACAAAACTATGTAAATGACATGTGTAAAGTCACAAATGAAAAAAACAATAAAGTGTGTAGTGTGTTTGGGTGCAAGAACAAAATCACAAGAGAAAAATTCCATAATCATCATATACTTACGTTAACAAGGAGGTGCTACCAAACTATGTCTACTGAGTTTATAAGGTGAATGAAAAGTTACCTTTAGTGAGGCTATATCATTAGGAATACAGTCTTGTCAAAAAAAATTTTCACTCCATTGTAGTCTTTCATTTCCCTGCTACTAAAAGAACACAGCCTTGGAGCTGTAGGAGCTCCAGGAAATGTATCCATTCAAGCAAATTTCAGAATCTCAACACAATTATACTTACGGCTTTTTTAAGAGCAGGAAAAGCTGGGGTGGCAGCTCCTCCTTTCTTAAACCAGTGTATCACAACTTCATCATCCAGAATCTCATGTGTCTGGTTGAGTTCAAAAAGTATCTTCTGTGCTAATGGCAAATAATCCATTGACTCATTCAGCAGCATCTGTAAAAAAATAATTCATGTCAATGAAGGTTCCCTAGTAAGTCACCAAACAGCATCTACCACCTAAACAAAAGTAGACCAAGATCATGAGTATCACAAACACAAAGCCAAGTAAAACTTATGAGGTCACTTATGTGCACAATTAACATGGCAAATCTAATAAAAAACATTTACAAACATAAACACAAGCACATTAACACAACAAAAGAACACATTTAACACCAAGAAAGCAAGAGCTGAAGGATTTGTCTGGAAGATTGCTAGGAAGTAAGCCTTCAAATGCTGATGGTAAAATTAAAAGCAGATTATGAGCGGTGGGTGAATGTTAGTGCTTATAGAGAAGCAAGTGTTTTGGAAGGAGTTGAGTGAGTGCCTTAGCAAATTTAATGTGAAGGATCAAGCTTTAGTGTTGGGTGATTTGAATGCAAGAGTGAATGATGATGGCAGCTGAGGGTATAACTGAGGAGTTTGAGATACCCAATGTTGAGAATTAAAATGGTGAACAGCATGCAAAGTTGTTGGAAATACCTAGTTTAAAAAGAAGGAAACAGAGTGGAAGAGTACTAGATGGAGAGAAATAGGGGAAGAATGCATGAAATGGTGTATGTGGACAGGGATGTGTTTGATGATACAGTGGCAGACATAGGGTGCTTTTGAGTCATGGTAGATTAGAATTAGAATTTATTTAATAGCTCAGACTTTATAATATAAAGTATGGAGCAGAGCTCCGGTAAACATTCATTAATTTGACACATAATTTCAGATGACTACAGTATAGCTATTATAAGGTAACATTTCCACAAAGCAAGAAAAAAGATGTAACACTCAATTTCCAAACCCGAACATCGGGCAGAAAATAAAAAACAATACTGTACTGAACCGTACAATATTGTACTGCACTGTACTGTACTGCACTGCACTGCACTGCACTAGTACCCACTACAAAAAAAAAAAAGTTACATTTGTTACCTCATCTAAACATACTCAAAACTGATCTAATGAACAGTGACAAATTTTTGAGAACCTTCACACTAGTGCTCTGCATT
>JAYMFT010287946.1:0-10399 GCA_038088735.1 Panulirus argus | reverse complement strand
GAGAGAGAGAGACCATCACTAACCGTGTGACGTTTTCCTTCAGGGCGAGGTCCACTACACGGTTCCCTCGACGGTCTTCGGTCTGCTCTCTTTCGCCGCTGGTCTGCTGGCCCTCCTGCTGCCTGAGACCGGTAAGACTAGACTGCCGGAGACCGTGGAGGAAGTGGAGGCCATGCCCATGTAGTGACCAGAGTGATCTCAGCCTTGGCCGACGGAAGATGGTCCGATGATCTGGAGACCTGAATCTTCGACCATCTGGGTGTTCGACCATCTGGGTGAAAACAATATTCTCTTTTGGGAAAAAAAAATTAAGCTGAGATACAAGTGAGGTCATTGGAAGATAATCTAAGGTCTGAGGATATAAGCTGAGGTATGGGGAGATCAGTTGAGGTGGGGGAGGGATGATTTAAGGTCGACGGAGATAAGCTGAGGTCTGGGGAGATGAGCTGAAGCATGGGGAGATAAGGTGATGTCTGGGGAGATAATAAATGTAACATTATAACTTAAAAAGACGTGGAAGACAAACATAACGTAAAGTTGAGCATGACAGATAAGGCGATAATCACACATGACACATGAACATGATATATATAGCGACAAAAGGAAAAGAAAACTTCTGGTATGAATGAAGACAAGTATAGCAAGAAAATGCTTTGTTAGTGAATATGCACACTGCAAAGTTTACTGATGGACACATACACTGTAAACTTTTTTGTTCTATGCTTATGCCGTAAACTGTTGATGTATGCGTACACGGTAAACTATGTTGATGTATAGTTACGCCGTAAACTTTGCTGATGTATTGATACACCGTAAACTGTAAACTTTGTTGATTTATATACAACCCGTATAATAAGTTTAGTAGCGTAGTATAGGCGAGAAACAGGACCAGTGTGTTCATGTCATTCTCTCTTTCTCTTCCCAGTGATATGAACCATTTCTAATGTGTTTAACATTATATTCTCTGGGTGAATTATATAAAACCCCTCAACAGTTACCGGTGAATGAATGGTTTGTGTCAGTCCATTGCTGACCAGCTAAACAAATACCAATTGTACACAAGCCAGCTGGACATCAGGAAACCGGACAATAGTTCTGGACAACTTCCAGTCGAACAACTACCAATCGCACACAAGCAAACTGGACAAGAGACCAGACCACTAACAAGACTTCGAAGTGGATGGAAACTAACTGCATTTCTAGATAAGAGCCAACCAGACAAGAGCCAGATAGAAAAGAGCCAGCTGGACAAAAGCCAGCTAAGCAAGAGCCAGCTGGACAAGAGCCAGCTGGACAGGAGCCAGCTAGACAAGAACCAGATGGACAAGAGCCAGCTAAACAAAAGCCAGGTGGACAAGAGCCAGCTAGACAAGAGCCAGCTAGACAAGAGCCAGCTGGACGAGAGCCAGCTAGACAAGAGCCAGTTAGACAAGAGCCAGCTGGACAAGAGCCAGCTGGACAGGAGCCAGCTAGACAAGAGCCAGGTGGACAAGAGCCAGCTAAACAAAAGCCAGGTGGACAAGAGCCAGCTAGACAAAAGCCAGCTAAACAAGAGCCAGCTGGACAAGAGCCAACTAAACAAAAGTGGACAAGAGCCAGGTGGACAAACGCCAGCTAAACAAGAGCCATATAGACAAGAGCCAGCTAATCAAGAGCCATCTAGACAAGAGCCAGATAGACAAGAGCCAGGTGGACAAAAGCCGGCTAAACAACAAGAGCCAGCTGGACAAGAGCCAGCTAAACAAGAGTCAACTGGACAAGAACAAGCTAGACAAGAGCCAGCTGGACAAGAGCCAACTAAACAAAAGCCAGGTGGACAAGAGCCAGCTGGACAAGAGCCAGCCGGACAAATGCTAGCTAAACAACGGTCAGCTAAAGAAGAGCCAGCTGGGCTCTGGATGGACGCCAGCTGATTGCACAACAGCAAACTGAAAACGTATCTGGACAAGAGGCAACTGAGCCACCCGCTGCTGAACGGTCACCATCCAGACACACGCATAACAACCAACTGTACATAAGAGCACAGTGGACACAACCAACTGTACAGCTGCCTAGTGGACAGCTGCTGAGCATTAAACTTACCTGACAACTGTCCAGGTATTCCAGACAGTTGCTGAGCATAAAGCGTTTCTGACAGCTATCCAAGTATTCTTGTCAATAGGATTTTGGTCTGATACGTCATCAAGATGGTAGTGGAAGGCTCTAAAGGTTAATGTCTGATGGGTAGTTGTCTGGTCGACTATTGTCTGGTCGGCGGTTGCCTGGCGACGTTTGTCGATTTGCAAAATTGTGATCGACAATTTTCTATTTGGTGGTAGATAGTTTAAGGCACCCTTTTGATTTTGTGTTTTAATTTCTTTTTAAAAGGGGTGATTTCCTTGGCCATTCTGGTGGTAGAATATGAATCTGATAGGATATTTGACCTATGATGACACTATAGGTTGGTGGAATGCAAAAACCAAAATGGTGGCCAAAACTGTGAATTGTTCTCAACAATTAGTTTTCCTCATATCATATTTTGCAATATGTTTTTTCTTATGTTTTAAGATTTGCTGGTATCAAATCTGAAGAATTTATATGTATTTTGTACATCAGGATAAGACTTTTTTTCCGAAATGTTGACAAAATTTTGTCCATCTGTCAACAATAAACAGTACACAGCCCGGATATTTGTCAAATTCTACTTGTCCTACGAGTTCAGCCTCGCTTACATAACTACAGAAACCCTCTTCTCTGGGCTCACAGCGTTTCTTACTGGCGTTCTCAGTTCTTCGACAAGGAATGTTTCATAGCTGAATGACGTGACACCATGTGAACATTTCGCTCTCCTCATCTGTCGTATGTCAAGTGCGATATGTTAGCTGGAAGGTACCTCACTTCTGCAACAAGTTGTTGCTCGGTGAGGGACTGGAGTCATTCTAGAGTATCTGGGATTACAGGACCACCATGGTTTTTAATGCTGCATACTTCTAGCATTAGCACTTTCGCAAGGAAATCTGCCTTTAGTTCCTTGATTGTTTGCACATCTCAGCTTTTTGCTCATTTCCACTTTCGCAATTTCTCATCATCAGTTACACCTATGAAGGACGAGTCTAAGAGAAGTCTATCCGTCATAACAATGTTCTCTCGAGAGTGGGATCTCACTGTAGTAGACCTTCCACTGAAAGTATTTCTGTCGTCCAGTTTAGCAGATTCAGACACTTTAGTTTCTCCTCATACGCCGTAGCACTGTAAGTTCCTGAATGACTGTGTATCATAGTTATCCTCTCTGCACTAGAACCTGAGATGGTGATATAGTTTGCCTTTACTTCATATAATCTATGGTCTGCAAGTTCTGTAGTGTCATCAAGTCCTACAGTCACCACACTCTCCCTTTTCCTGTAGCTTGTTTACAGCCAACTCCGCATTCTAGTATGTCGATTGACACTCCTTTTGCTTTTGAAAACATAGGTGAGGTCCTTATGGAATCTCCGGCGTTTTAGCGTACCTTGATTACCATCCTGACCAACCTCTGCCGAGTTTAATAAGCTTTCTTCTTCATCATCAGACTGTGGCTCAGTTCCATCTCCTTCTTCCCCACTTCTAATCAACTCCTGCTTCTAGTCAAATGTCATGTTAGCTGTCTGTACTAACAAACCTGCTACATCTCCAGCACTTACTTCGTAATCTGCCAAGCAATGGACGGTGCATCGGACAATTCTCTCACCGAATTTATTACTTTCCCTGACCTTGACTTTTGGAAAGCAAAAAGCATCAAAATCACAATCTATTGGAGGAGCACCCAGTCACTGATGACTCCGTAGGAGTGGTCAGAGGAGTAGCCACTGATGAGTCAAAATCTTCATCATGATCTGTGCTCAGCGCGTCATCATCACTCTGTGACAACAATTCAAGTGGAATATGAGGAATGTTACCAAAGTTCAGTGAACTAAAAGTATTTCTTTCGCTAATTTTTGAGCCAATAAGACAACCAATGATTGTTCTTAAACGACTAGGGGAACAGCTTTAAACCCTTAGCACTGTAAGTACTAGGCAAATATGGGATCATGAATGAGGCAAAGAGATTTATACCAGCAAATCAGTCCAGATCAAAGCCAGTAATCAAACACACAACAGAGCCAGGCAAATGTCTTGTTTGTTTTTCTTAATTTTTTGTAACAGAAATGGACTTATAGAAGGAAAGGTACCCTGACCAGTCATTTGCGATTAGATCCGGAAGAAGGAAGGCAGGAAGAACAGAGACAATAAGGTTGGAGAAATTGATAGAGATTATTGAGTGTCAAGACCAGTGGTTAACACGGGTGTGGTGGGATAGAGATATTGACAGGTCAGATCGAAGTACATGAAAAAGTGTCATCAAATGCGAGAGAAAGTTATGGATTTGGAATATGTAGTCAAATAATGATAACAATAATCATAATACTATTACTGCTAATAATGATAATAATGATGATAATGATAATAACGATAATGATAATAATCATACTTTATTTAGTCTATTTGTAATACATAATACAAATTGAAACTTTATGGATCCAGAGTCACGTTATAATACACAGTCAGTCTCAAACGCAACGCAAAAGAAAATAATAATGTAAAAGTACAATAGCTAAAAGCATACATATAAATAAAAAAACAACAGATTTGGTTGAGCGTCATTATCATACACACACCAACATCATTATTATCACAAACAATGAACAATTATCTTTTTGAGTTTACATGATTGTACAAATTAAAACTTCTTGGTACAAATGAATTCTTATATCTGCATTCTTTTTTTTTTTTTGTCATGGTAAACACAACTTTTGCCTGATGCTAAAAACACATACCTATTATTCAGAGGATGGAGAGAATCACTCATAAATCCATCATTCAAATTCAAAACATATATCGAATACGCGAAATGCAGTTACATTAGCTCCCAGTTTACTAGCTATTTTTACAGTTTTCCTAAGTTTATTCTTTTTTTTTTAAACTCAAACTTCCATAATATGATGCTGTACAAAAACAAAGTATTAACTCTACGACTGACTTATAGAACATAGAAAAAATACTCCTATCAACTCACAGGTTTTTTAAAACTCTTAAAAGAAATGAATTCTTTGCATACATTTTCCATAAACCTTTTTAGTGTTAACAACACCATTTAGACTACCATCCATAACCGAACCCAAGTATTTATAATCGTGCACAATATCTATTTGCTGTCCTTTGATAATTAGCTGTTCAATGCACTTTTCTTTCTTGCGAAAGTCAATCACCATTTCTTCGGTCTTTTTGATATTCAACTTGAACTCGATATTCTCGATCATATATATCTCTTTTTTCCAATAATCACTGCGTCATCAGCATATTTGATAACAGAACAGGTTCCGTATTTGCTAGTGCAATCATTTATATATACAGTAAATGATAAAGGCGATAAGACATAGCCCTGTGGAGCACCATCGTTTGTTAATATGGTATGAGATTTAACATTTCAAAATTTTATAGACTGTGGTCTATTTGTTAGGTAACTATATATCCAAGAAAGAAGGTTTCTATTTACCCTCAAATAATGTAATTTCTTTAACACAAACAAATAAAACTCTTGCATAAGTGTTAGGCATGTCAAGATGTTGTGTAATTAGAGGTAATAACATTATGGTTACATCTTCAACACCTCACCCTTTACATTCTGCAAACTGCATAGTATCTCTGACAGAATCTACATATTTACGTAGACATTTCTAACAATGACTTCAAAGCATTTCATCACAACTAATGTGAGAGCCACAGGTCTTAGGTCATTCTTAGCAATAGGTAATGAGATCTTAGGAACAGGTATAATTTCTGATGTTTTCCCTAAAGTAAGAACTTTACATTGGTTAAGAGAAGCTTGAAATAGAACATGTAGAGGCTTATACAATTGTACACAACAAGATTTTAATGTTTTGGCACATAAATGATTAGGACCACTTGCTTTACCAATTTTCACCTTTTTTAAAGATAAAAGTACATCCTCGTTAGAAGTGACAATTTTCGGGTCATTTGCACTATTTATGATAAATAAGACATCAGAAATTCCTTTGAAAAATCCTTATCACCAAACCTGGCATAAGAAAGATTTAGCTCCTTCACATACTCAGCTATGTCATCTGGGTCAGGTATAGAACATTTCGTTTGATAGCCACACAACTGTTTTAATCCAGTCCAAGCAGTTTTAGAATTGTTAGCGGAAATAAAGTCTCAACCTTATTCTTATATAGTAATTTACCAGGTTTCATCTTAACGTCGAGTTCTTTTTGTGCATTCGTTATTACATTCCCATTCCCAAATGACAATGCTACTTTCTTCTCATTTAAACCACATTTTAGTTCTTTTGTTACCCAAGATTTATTGTTCGGGTACGTTGTGACAGTCCTGATTGGTACCAACATATTCACACAAAACTCATTGTAATTAGTAAAAGCATCGACATTATAATACATCTCACATATTTCAAGATGCTAAACAGAGAAATCAGTACAGTCGAAACATCATTGCAAAGTAAGTGAACATTCATTTGACCGTTTGCGAAGATTTACCTTATAATACTTCATTGTCTTTAATTTCTGTTTATATATGGGCATTCAGTACAACATACTGTGATCAGAGTTCTCAAGTGCGGGTTTCCTAATGATCTTGTAACCATTTTCCACGCTACAGAACATTAAATCCAAGGTATACTATCACCTCGAGTAGAACATTTAACTAACTGTTTGTAAGTAGGAATCATGTAATGAAAAACACAACCATTAAATGATTGATAATAATTCAGTCGTTTGGGAATAATCATTTGATGGTGGAAAATAAACAATAGTAAAATAAAAATCATCAGATTCCAGTGGTAAATAAAAAGGTCTGTAAGTAAAAACTCGATACTCAATGCAGTCATTGCAAAAACTCTCTTTAACGGTCACTTGTTTACACCACTTCTCATTCACATATGCCGCTACTCCTCCACCATGTTCCTTGTTGGTATCCCGTCTATCAAATCTGACCAGGTGGAAACCATCAATACTCACAGTTCCATCCGAATCCCAATCCTCGAGCAATATCTCAGTCAGGGCAATTACAGCACTATCCCGGTACTCGTACTGGAATCTACAGCAGGCCGCCAGTTCACTGAGCTTGTATCGAAGCGATCTCATATTAGCAAATAACACAGAGGGAAGGGGAGGTCTGGTAGCACGCCTTCTAAGTCGGACCCGGACACCACCTCGTCTGCCACGTATACGTGTATCCTTACACTAGGAAGGTTTCTTTCTACAGATTCAATTCAGTTGAAAAGCAAATAAAAAATGAAAAAATAAATACCGGTTTTTATTGATGTTTTTCAGGCTGTAGAACAAGAGAATATGTCCATAGCAGAGACTTCAGAGGCTACTGAAAACAGTAAGAAGTGAGGGGAGAACAGGAGCAGTGTTGGGGACTGGTCAGCAAATTAAGATTTTGAAGACTGGCGCAGCGGGACAGAGACTTTGGGGCACGGAAACACGGATGTACAGGAAACTGAGTGAAGCTGTAGAAAGAATGATGTGCAATGTTACAGACGATACAGTTGGGAGTTCAAGTAAGAGGAGGTGTTGAAAGCCTTGCATAAGATGAAATGTGGCAAGGCGGCTAGAGTGGGTGGTATTGCAGTTGAATTTCTTAAGAGAGGATGTGACAGTGTTGTTGACTGGTTAGTTAAGATTTTCGTTGTATGAATGGATCATGGGGAGGTGCCTGAGGATTTGCGGAGTGCGTGTATAGTAACACTGTATAAAGACAAGGCGGATAAAGGTGAGTGTTCAAACTACATAGGTAAAGATCTTTTAGTGTACCTGGTACGTTGTATATCAAAGAGTGGTAACTGAGAGGGTAAAGTTATGTACAGAGCATCAGACTTGGGGGAACAATGCGGTTTCAAAAGTGGCAGAGGATGTGTGGTACAGGTATTTACTTGAAAGAACGTGTGTGAGAAATATTTGGAGAAACAGAAGGATTTGCATGAAGCATTATGGATCTGGAGAAGACATATGGTAAGGCTGATGGAGATGCATCTAGGAAAGCCTTTAGAATATATGATGTGGGAGGAAAGCTGTTAGAAACAGTGAGAAGTTTTTATCAAGGGTGTAAGGAGTGTGTACGAGTAGGAAGAGAGGAGAATAAATTGTTCCAGGTGAAGGTTGGTCAGTAGCAGGGGTGTGTGATATCACTATGGCTGTTTAATTTGTGTATGGATGGGGTGGTGAAGGAGGGGAGTATACAGTATGCAAGGGGTGAGGGAGCCTAGAAAATAAGTCAGTTGTTGTTTGCAGATTCTAGTGAGAGACTGCAAAAGTTGGTAACTGAATTTGGAAGAATGTGTGAAAGGAGAGAGTTAAGAGTAAATGAACAGAAGCATAGTTGTTAGGTTTCACAGAATAAAGGTACAGGTAATCTGAAATGACAAAAATCTGGAGGAAGGGAAGAGTTTTAGATGTGTAGCAGCGGATGTAACAATGGAAGCGAAAGTGATTTTTAGGATTAGTGAGCGGGCAAAGGATCTGGGAGCATTAAAGAATGTGTGGAAAGAAAAGTCGGTATCTGGAAGGGCGACAATAAATATGTTTCAAGGTATGGTAGTATCAGCGATGTTGCACGGATACAAGGCATGGGCTATGAATGAGGATGTGCGAAGGAGGGTGGATGGGTTCAAATGAAATATTTGAGGACAATATGAAGTGTGAGGTGGTTTAATTTAGGAATTAATAAAAGAGTAAGAGAGATGTGTGGTAATAAAAAGAATATCCTGAAATGTTTTGGAGATGTGGAGAGAATGAGTGAGAAGTTGGCAAACATGTATGTGTCACAAGTGGAGGATCAAGGAGATGGGGAAATCAAAATGGAAATGGAAGGATGGAGAAAAACACATTTTGAGTGATCGGGGCTGGAGCATTCAGGATGGTGATAGCCGTGCATGGGGTAGAGTGTGTGTATGCATAACGACACGAACAAGTAAAAAAAAAAAAAAGAAATTCAGATGAAAAGTATTCTGTTCTACAGTAAAGCTAGAGAAGCGTAGATACTTTGTTAAAGAATTATCAAATAGTTTCTATTTAACCATTCTGGCATCGATAACTTAAGATGTGGTTATCATTCTGTTGTTAGTGACTACTAGGCCAATGGGATATCATTAGTGTGTCAAAACCAAGGGCCAGTAGGCCAAACGGCCTACCACTACATATATGCCTTAAAAGGTCTTGTTGTGTGCTGCTTTTTGTGTAGTGCGGGCAGGGCGCATACGGCTGGTAGGCCGTATGTTAGACATCCTCACTTTAGACAATGCTTTCAAGAAAACACGGTATTTGGCAAAGCCTCCTAATCAATCCTCTAGAAATATCAGACGAGCCAGTACAGCCTCCGGTACAGAATGAATGAGTAATCAGAATGGTTGACGAAACACTATATTATCCTGCGAACTGGTGAGGATTGAGGCCAAACGCGTCAGCTACAAAGAAATCGGGAGAGCAGGAGATCCGCACAGGAATGAAAACACAGGGATGTTTAACTTTCAAGGATGTGTAAGGAGGAAGTTTTTGTATAACCGCGTTGGTTGGTCCACTAGGGTCAGAGATATGGATATGCTTTCAAAGCTATATTCAGTCATCACATAAAGCAGACTTAAAACCAAAACCATTATCTGTGGAATTCTGCCCAGACAAAAAGAAAATAGAAATCATTATTTTTCATGATGGAACACATTCGGCGCAGAATTGACCAGCGTTAGTGAAGTACGTGTTAGGACACCAAGTGACATGGTAATGATGACATGTATGGGTGGGACATCTGTCATGACACTTGCTGTAGGCCAGTTTAAGTGGGCCAGTAGTGCATCCTCTTGTATGTGGCACAATCTCTCGTGGTGGTGAGGCATAGTCCAGATACCTGCAGCGCTGGACATGGTTTCTGCATTCACAAAATGGTAGAAATGTATGCATTTTTGTGGATAGGATTTTGACATAACTAATTCATCAAGATGAGCAGCTGGTATTTGGGTACAGTAGTAAATCCTGGAGAGAGAGAGAGAGAGAGAGAGAGAGAGAGAGAGAGACAGACAGACAGACAGACAGATAGAGACAGAGAGAGAGTTCAATGCTATGAACACTGATAGGATTGACAAATTGAATAGAAACATTTTCGATGAATATGAAGAGAAGAGAAGTGTGGAAAAAAGAGATGAATTTGAGAAACAGATTGCGTATATGAGGAAGTTAGTATACCAAGAAAGAAGAACACATAATCGAACCTTCGGCATAGTTGTCGATAGGAGCATCTGTCAAAAGATAGAAGGATGAAGGAACACCGCTCATGACAGCATAGAAAGGATAGGAAGATAGAAAGGCTGACT
>JAYMFT010287935.1:0-10399 GCA_038088735.1 Panulirus argus | reverse complement strand
CAAAACATAGGACAAGTGTGGTAGTAGGGAGACAGACCTTAAGCCACATAACATCAAAGTTTGGGGATTCAAGGTCCATGAGGCATGCAACAGGTGTGTTTATGTTGGAATAAGCACAAACACCATCTTTGAAATGGAAACGCAAGTGGAGATTATAGTTAGATATGAAAAAGGCACTAGTGAGAACATCATTAGACAACTGAGTCTCAGACAGAAGTAAAATATTAGGAGAGGCACTAGACAGATGGTGTTCAACTGGGGAGAGGTTACTAGAGAGACCATGAATGTTGGTATAGTGAATAGAAAAAGAGGAAGGTCTCACAGAGAATGGAAAGTCATGGGAGGGGCCGGCACTACTACTGCTAGAGCCCTTCCTCTCATTGGCAGTAGAGTCATGTACCCCTCTGGACAGAACAAGTGAAATCTTATCTCTTTCAGCTTTGTTTCCACAACCCCAGCCATATCAGGTGCGTTTCCCCTCATCATACTCTTAAATCCAGATCTTTACCAGTTACTACTAATCCATCAGCATTTGTGTACATTACTTCCTAACATTCCAGACCTCCCCGTGGTGCTGGTGGGGTTGCTGTGCCACTTGCCCCATACAGTGTCTTCTACTTTTTAACCTCTGATCGTATTCTTTTCTTCCTCTCTCACTTCCCCTAGTTTACCACATTGATGAATATCCCACTATTTTCCACCTTATCTTTCATTTCACATCCTTCCTAAATATCTGGCTGGATGACTCCAAAGGAAAGGTAACCATAATTGACCGTTCTCCTGCAACCTGATTATAACAACTGATTCTTCTCTTTTTCTTCATAACAGAAACTACGTTAGGCAATTTTGTTGTCAATATTAATCCTTTCATGAGGATTGCTTCTTCCTTTAGCCATTCTTATTTATCTAGTGCACAATTTTCTTGCGAGTCAAAAATAGTCTGTAATTTACGTCTCTCAAACTCCTACCTTGCTAATCTTTCTAATTTTGGTGCCATACGCGTTTCATCTAAAACCTCCAGTGTTGAGTTTCATCCCCTGTAATTCTGCTTTTCTTAAAAAAACTCCCGTTTTGCTAGCATACACTGATTCCATATGCTTTGAACTTTCCAAAACCTTTCATGAACTAGGCTGTAAATTTTCTAAATTGTTCTATCTCTGACAGTGAAAATTATTCTTTTAAGAGCTTTGCTTAATTTCCTGAGTACCTGTGTTTCTATGTCCCTAGATCTCTATTCCACTTCATCAGTCTTCATGCCTTGCGTTTGTTGATTAGCCCCGAAACTGATCCTGCTCTTTTTCCCTGCTCACTATTTTTAATAGGTTCTTTATGTGTTATGGTTATTTCCTCCAGCTGGACAGCGTCTGGGACATCAGAAAAGATGCATCTGGCTTTTTATTTTTGCTTCTCAGTAATTCATCTTCTTTTCATTGGCAATATGCCATCTGAATCCCTTCCAATACTTTGAATCTGTTAGAAGACTATAATGAACTACGTAGAAAAGCTGCAACAAAACTGAACGTTTGTAGCTGCAAGCTGACTTAGACAAACTAATGGATAAGGTTCATAAGTAGAAGTCAAAGCAACAGGACGATGATTAGAGAGGCTAGCATAGTCACCCTTCTTAAGGCTGGGATGCATCAGAGCTTTCTTCTAAAGAGGAAAAGCTCTGCTTTTTAAACAGAAACGGAATAGACGAGCAAGCACAGGTGCAAGTTCAAAAGGCACACTCTCTCGGTACACGGGGATGGATATCATTAGGTCTGTAATTATGCCTTGCTTACGTCCGCAGAGAGAAGTGCTTTTCGGACAGTTCGAAAAGAGATTAAGCGAAGGGACATAGGCTTAGGCAGAGGAGCATCAAGGGGCGAAGGAATGTTGGAATCATCCAAGGTAGAGTTAAAGGAGAAACGGAAACCAAAGAGAGTTGCTTTGTCAATGGGAGAGACATCTATAATACGTCAGAACGGAAAAGTAAATGAAAAGTAGAGCGACAGAAGTTAGCGATGCCCTTAGCTAAAGACCAGAGAGATCCATCAGTGGATGACGAGGAGAGGTTATCGCACTTCCTTTGAAGAATGGAACGCTTCTCCTCACGGATGACGCGCTTGCAGCGATTGCGGGCAGTGATAATTGCTGGGAGTCGGAAAGCAGAGTTTTTCCAAGCCTGATATGCATGATCCCTTGCTTGAATGACCTCAGAACAAGAGCAGTTGAACAATGGATTGAAGGAAGTGGTAGTCATGGATGAGGGGATAAATGCTTCCATTTCCGCAACAATAGCTCTGCTATGCGTTTGGCGGAAAAAAAAAGCGTCACCACAGGAGAGAGTAGTCCTCTTAAGAAAAGTCAAAAGAGAATGTTTGTAAATTAGTCCAGTCAGCCTTAGTGAGGTGCCAATCTTTACGTTTAGAAGTAGCTGATGGAGGAGGGTGTGCCATTAAGATAGATACATTTGTGAGAGAGTGGTCAGCTGAACTAACTACGGCGAGATTGTGTGGGTATAGTACGAATAATAAGAGGTGAAAAACAGATCCAGACTGTAGGGAAAGTGGCCATAACGGTGTGGTATATGCTTGGGGAGGGTAATAATTTGCTTCAGATCGTTGTGAATGGAGAAACTGAGAGCTTCATTCCCCCTACCAACCGTAAAGGAGGAGTTCAGCTATTCCTTATGACGAACTTTGAAATTTCGCAAGTAGAGGATCTAGACATACAGGTGAGAAGATGTTACGGCTTCATGACAGATTAAAGAGTCGAAAAAAGTTATCAGATTTGTATAATTAGGGGAGCAGTTGGCGGAACAAAGGAAAACATTGATAGTTGAGAGGCTGACCTTAAGCCAGATAACAAAAATGTGGGGACTCAGAGTCCTCAAGGCCTGCCACTGGTGCGATGATGTTTAAGTAAGTACAGAAAGCAACTCTGAAACAGAATCGCTGGTGGAGGTTATAATTAGATATGAGGAAGGACACTTGTGAGGATGTTATTAGACAACTGGGTCTCTGAGGGAAGTAAGATATTAGGAAAGGCAGTAGACAGATGACTGTCAGCAGAAGAAAGGTTAGAAAGACCACGAATGTTGGTATACTGAATACAAAAAGAGGCAGGTCTATTAGAGAGGGAAAGGCAATGAGTGGCCGGTATAACAGTTGTCTAAACCTTCCCTCTCATATGCAATATAGTAAGGCGGGAACCTGGAGATTCTTAGCACCACATAGTTATAAGCAGCATTACAAATACGTTTAGTAATATATGACAAATACGTCACTTCAGTTTCTTAAAAGCATTTCTTCTGAACTGCTTGCTTCATAGCTATCTCTAACGAATCTCCATATGTCGAGTGTTTTCTGTTATTACAGACAACCTCTGCTTGTATGTTTCTTGTATCCATACATTTTCAGTGGCTCACAATCAGACAGTATCAGTAAAACTTTTAATTATGCTTTCTTCGTTGTTGAAATGAATTGGGTGTTACTTGTCAAATTCCGCACGGGAGTACTCGCTGCTCCTGATACACCGACCAACTGGGCGAGGCATGGAGACTGGTAGACTTACCCCACACAAATTATGCTGCGAGTATTTTATTGTGATGTACATGTAAGAACTTACATCAGCTTTTAAAGATTATTTCCACTAGTTTAGATTAAGTTTCAAGGATAAAACTGGTGAAAGCCTTTCGCTGGATAAGAGATGTAAGAGGATTTGCTCAGGAAAAAACTATGAAAGCTTCACTACATAATCGCTTTACTGTAGCTATAAAAGCGTCTTCTTCCACTTAATTCTTTCGCTTGACATTCAGTCGGACTGATATATTCAGAGACTGCAGTGGATCGGGATTTGCTCCAGTCCATCTGGCAGGTGCCTAAGCCCAGCGAAATAGAAGACCTAAGAATTTAAAAGTTTAATAACTTATCCCTTCTGTATGTTGGGATAGAGCTACATACCTGCTGATGACTGCCTCTGTGATGGCGATGAATCTTAGTGTATACAGTCGAAGGAACAAACTGAACTGTATATCCGTGGTAGACCTGATTTCCGGGCTTACTTGTTGCCGCATCCGAGTCTGTGTAGGAACAGAGGAATTCCATCACGTCAGTCATACAAGCACGAGATATACAGGTTAAACAACCGCCTATATACCAATACCTTAGGGCTGAAGGCTTTTGGGCTTAAGGACCGTCTTTATAACGGTAATATACTGTCGGTCTTATATTAGTCCGCTACCCGAGAAGTAGATATATGGGTCATCTAACCCGCCAGGTCCATTCTGTTACTGGGACACGGAATTAGTTATTGTACACTACAGATTCGTTTGTCCAGTTCTGTATCTAGATGGCTACAGTAATACCGGTTTGTTTGAATAGACGGTCTTCGGTATCATTATTCAGAATTAAAAAAATGATATATACATTCACCGCAAGCATTACTAAGATCATGTGAATTAAAATTATATCTCACCTTAAATATCTAATTTTTTTGTACATGTATGTTAATTGCTTGCCTGAATAGTTTCGATATAACAAGTTTTGTGAAAGGTCGACAAGACACGTTATAACTAAATGACGACTGACTATTTGAAGTGTCTCAAGAATGCATTTTGTCTCAGCAGTACCAGTTGGTCCTAATTTCCTTCCTGGTGGTCCAGCCTGATGGTGATGGTCGGGTGTAGGTCTTCACCGATCATGGATGTTACTGGAGTTGCTCACTACAAACACGACGGCCGTGGACAACCAAAGAAGTCGAGGGAACATTACTTACTGATGATTATATTTAGATAGAATATTCATTTCCCTTCCAGAGATGAAGAAAAAGCACAGTGATAAACAGGATATTTTCTAAAGAAATATAATATCAAAATAAGATTAGAATAAGCATGAATGTTATTCCAAGAACTAAGAAGACTTCGGATTAGTTGCTTTCTTAACGGATTATGGCTCACAAAAACCAAGAACCGATCCAGACCTTCGTCAACACATCATGGCTCTTTAAGAAACGATTCAGAACTCCATGAATGACCATCATGGAGCAAGACCCGAGTCAGACACCCATAAGAAGGTAGATCTACTGTGACCAAAAATCCGTCATACCTCGGTGAGGAGTTACTACCGCCATGACTCAAGACTCGAGTCATACCTCCATATTAGAGGGACTGATACTCCATCATTACTAGATCGTATCTTCCTAAATAGTAGCATGAATATCAAGAATATCTTATATGATACACCAGGAAGAAAATTAAGTAATGCTTGAGTTTGATTACATGGTAAATGAAAATGTAGAAAGAACAATGATGAAAGTGGACTTCGAGAGGGGCTACAGTTTACTCGTGGTAACTACCCAGAGCTTAACTGTTTCTTTGATAAGGTAAACTCATTAATGGAGTTTAGTAGCCAATAACCTGAGTCGCCCTCTCGTTGTGAGCTGTCAGTGGCAAGGCTCTGTTCTGAACCATTGCTCTGTTTGGTCTGTTTGCACGACTTACCAGAAGGACTGGACTCCTGTCTGAATGTGTATGCGGATGATATGAGGGAAGTAAAAAGCGAGGAGAATTCCATCAATTTACAAGGGGACCTAAACAAACTCTAAAACTGATCTGATAGAAGTAATGAGAATGGGCTATAACGAAAGGTTTCGTTATGAATATCATGCTTCAAGAATATGTGTATGAAGGAGACTTGGCACTCGATATCTTCCATAACATCATGTCAAAGCACTATTTTGGGAGAATAGTAAATGAGACAGACTCTTTACTGATAAAAGCTGGGACTGCATTCAAGTACATTGATAAGGAAATATCCAGCAAGCTGTTCTTGTCCTAAATAAGACCAAAACTAAAATACGCTTCTCAAGTTTGGTCACCACACTTTTCTTCACGGCAGTTTAGACAGCATGGACAAATGAATGCCCTAATTATGGCCATCTTATCTGCATCAGACCCGTACTACCCGACCACTTAATAACTGCTCATCAACTCCATGTGGAAATAAGAAGCTTACTCGCCTCATACTTCGGCAACCGGTACTCACAGACACCCCCAACAAATAAAACACTAAAGAAACACAGCCACAGTGAAATGACCCGACAAGCATTAAGCAACCGTCCTCCCAACTCAGTCTTAAACTCAACTCCATCAGAAGCCACACTCCCTAGACAAACACGAGTCATTTTTTTTCCCATCTGCGCTCTTGGCAACATCCAACCCTAAAACACTTTAGACACCGATTCAGCATAACCCATGACCTTTCATGCCCATTTTTCAATTATCACAACAAATAATACTTACTATTCAATTGCTCTGCACATAGACGCACTCACAACTACACTACACTTCATGACCTGATCGTAACCTTCCTTCTTCAAAACCAGGATGATGATGGCAACAGTGAACAGATCTTTGAAAGGTACATAGACAGAACAAGAAAGGTCATAACACTGTATTGAGAAAAATACTTGTTATCATCAGTGTAAAGAAATACTTTATGCCATAAGAGTAGAAGATGAATAGAATATATGGCATGACGTAACTGTAGTACTGGAAAATACACAGAAGTTTAAGAAGTTGTATGAGAGTAAAAAAAGTTCAAGAGATGGGGCCCCACGAGTGTTGAACTCCCTCCCCTAACAGTTCAAACCGGTAATTACAAAGAGATATCTACTACAGCAATCTAATCACTGGGAGCACAGGTCGCTGAGAACACCGATCACTGACAGCACAAATCGCTGCACAAATCGCTGAAAAAGCAGAGCATTAAGAACACAGATTACCAAGAACACAGACAGCTGAGAGAACAGAAAACTGAGATAGAGAGGAACACAGACAGAGACAACATCATAGACAGATGGAGAAGGAAGTGGTCCCTTGACAGTGAGGAGAGCAAGTAAGGTAGGCCTTCGGAGGAGGTCTCTCCAACGTTCTTTATCTCTTGACACGTTCTGGGGAACCTGACACACGAGTTATGGTGAGTCCTGTGGATTGAAACGTGAGACCACGACTGTTAGTGTTGTGTTACCAACTGACGTGGACCTTGTGGTCTTCCTACCCACTGCAGGACTCTCCCAGCAGCTCTGACCCTTTGCAAGGACTCCTGGCCTTTTGTTTTACTTCTTCAGCAATATCACTTCATACGATGGGCTGTATATACCGTGATAAGGTTCCACGTCTGTTCTACACCCGTGTGAAATATTTATTGGTAGTTACATAATAAAAGAAAATTTCATCGAAATATTTTGACAAAAATCTCCTATGTTGACACTACGCCAATATGGCGGTAATGTAATTTGAAAATCAAATAATAACCATTAATTTTCATTTCCATTTCACCCGTACTAAAATACCATCAGTTATTTCAGGGGCTATTCCACCCTCACTCAACTCTGGCCATTTCATTACATAACAAAACTTCCACTTTATGAACATATTGATAACTTTACTTTATTACTAATATGTCACCGAATTTCTCTGTACTAGCTTAACTAATTCATATTTCGATAGATTAGTTCATGAGTTGCATGACTTCCCTTATCATTATTAAAGAGATCAGTCATCTCCCTGGGACACTTATCTAGCGATAATGATAATGATCATAATAATGATAATACTAATAACACTGATAATAATAATCATTATTAATATAATTGCTATTACTATTGAAATCATTATTGTTATTATCATTATTATTATTGTCATAAGTTTATTACTTTAATCATTATTATTACAATTATAATTATAACTGTAATAATAGCAATAGAGACTTGTTGAATGTAAATGCAGCCAAAGGCTGAGAAGATATAGAGAAAATTCAGACAATAGAGACATCGGGGTTATAACAAAAGGGTGATGGTGTGAACTTGAGGATGATCTTTAGACACACGTTACAAATGTTCCTGATGATCACACTAGTCGGAAAGGGGATGTTCTTTTAGAGTTCTGTACGAGATCAGACGGGTTCGATGCGGTTGTGGTGCTGACCTTGTAACTCAGGACCAAGAGGTTTCTGGCAATAGAAAATGATGTTGACATAAACGATACTCACTCAGCATACTAAACTGTCAGATGAGGTTTAGGTATCTAGATGGCTGGAGAGAGTTGGGAGCCCACTGATGTTAACGCCTCATGATGAGTTCGTGCAAAAGGCAACGAGGCTGAGGTTCCAAGACCCTCTCTGCACCTTTCCCAGTTGCCCCTGTTGTGTGGTGGATCAGATGGAAGACCAGGGGATGAAGTAAAGATAGAAACCACAGTCATCTGCGAGGAAAATGAAGTGCCTCATCTCTGTGAACAGCGAAATTGTAAATTTCCTTCCTTTCTTTAATCTTTCTACAAAAAATATGAACTGTAGTTAATTTCTCTATTCGTTTTACTCCATTTTCCTGTCAACAGAGATGGTGAAGCGTGGCACACGTTATTGCCTGAGCCCTGATGGTTATCAAAACAAAAAGTGTAGGGAATGTTGCAGACATTTGTGAGTAACACAGACAGCTACAACCATCTGCGAGTGCTGTCGTACGAGGAACTACAATCTTCCGTGAGCACTGTAGCATAAGGAGCTACAGAACTGTAAGACGAGGAGCTACAGCAATGTAGTACGGAGAGCTGCAACACAGCAGTCTACGAGGAACGGGGAGAGAGAGCCATAAGTGATCAGGAAAGGGAGACGAAAGGAAGGTATGAGGAGTAACCTACACCATCGAGGTTGATGAGGGGCCACAGTCGCCTGCGAGAACTATGAGGAGGATAAACCACCCCTGAGAAATATGAGGAAGTGCAGTCACTCAAGATCGGCGTAAGCAATATAAACTGCTCCTGAAGAAAGTGATAAATCATAAGCAGTAGCGAGATGCATGATTAGCAGCAGGCACCAGTAACGAGTATGAGGGACTGCAAGCACCAGTCAGGAGCACCAACAACATGGAGCATCATTGAAGGTCTTGAGAGAAATGAGCATTTCTGAGGAGAATGAGTCACCCACAGCATTGCTGGGTGTTTGGAGCTACAGTGAGCGTGTGGTTTGTGGGGACCAGCCACCAGTATGGTAACCTATCCATTACTCCAGATACTGTTCGTCATGATAGCTTCCATTACTCCACTTACTGGTCATCACACCAGTTTCACCCCCAGTCACCAGCCGTTACACCAGCTTTATTCCCCCGGTCACCAGCCGTCACAGCAGCCCCCCCCCCACACGACTGACGGCAGTAAAGTAGTGTCAAAGTAACCATTTAACAGAACCGTAACTCTGACAAGACATGAGAGGATTCATCCTTAATCTCTTGATCCCTGACCCTCTTTTCTTTGATCGGAACCTCTTGGCTGAAATCCAGTGAACGTTCGTCTCGCCTCTTCACCTTTTACCACTGATTCATACTCTCTCGATATATGACCCTTGGCCACCAACCCATAATACTTGTCACTCGACCCTTGATCTATGGATTTTGACCTTACAGCATCTCCATTGACCCAAAATTGTTGATTAACTGTCATCAACCTTTGAGTCATGGTCCTTCGAGCATTGAATTACGGCATCTGACCCTTAAACTCAAGTTTGCCTCCACCACGGTAGCATGGTCGGTAGAGCGTTCGCCTTCCAACCCAATGTTCCGAAATTCGATCCCGGGTTGGAAGACGTCGCGAGAATGGATAGAAATTTAGATGAGTGATTCCCGACGAAGCTTCCTTGATGGGGGAGGCAGGGTAGGGGGGACTTAAAAAAAAAAGATAAAGAAATCAAGCCATTTACCCAGCACCATGGATTTCATTATAACTAACATTTGCTTAAGTTATGGTTTTAGAAATACATTTACATGTACATATGCTTACAGCAGAATGCAGTATTTATCATTCAAAGTGCAATCATTTAGAAAGAATATTTACAAAGAGACATAACAGATATAAAACTACGGTAATATATTACTAGAGCCCTGTGGTCCATCACCCTGCCTCGTGACAGCGTGTGAAAGATATATATCTGAGACACAGAGTTTGTGACACTTTGGACCTGTCATTTACCTCCAGAACACAGTCACATCCACATCACATCGGATATGACCGGTAAAATCAAGAAAACGCAGCAGGGATCTCCAACTGTGTGATCTGAAAACCCGAAAATTGTAGATGATGTGAGGGATATGGTGAGTGAGGGATCGAGGTCCTGGGAGCATTGAGGAGTGTGCAAAAGTTATTGTCGTTGTGGGTAAAGGTGAGCATGTCTGGTGGAACAGTGGTTTCGACGGTTTTGAATAGGTGAGAGGCATGGGCCCTTGATAACTAGGTAAAGAAGAGGGTGGATATGTTGGAAAAAATATTTCTGAGGACAGTGTTTGGTATGGGAGGGTGTGAACTATATGGTACCCCTACCCGGGAGTGATGTCGGGATTTAAATAACTTTCTTGATTATTG
>JAYMFT010287924.1:0-10399 GCA_038088735.1 Panulirus argus | reverse complement strand
GAGAGAGAGAGAGAGAGAGAGAGAGAGAGAGAGAGGGAGGGAGGGAGAGGGAGGGGCTGTGGGAGATGTTCTATGAGCACTGAAGAATGTGTGGAAAGAGAGATCGTTATCTCAGAAAGCAAAAATGGGTATGTTTGAAGGAATAGGTAGTTGTATTTGCGGAGGAGGGTGGATGTGTTGAAATAAATTTTTTGAGAACAATATGTGGTACGAGGTGATTTGATCGAGTAAGTAATGAAAGGGTAAGAGAGATGTGTGGTCATGAAGAGAGTGTGGTTGAAAGAGCAGAAAAGGGTGTGTTGAAATGGTTGGACATATGGAACGAATGAGTGAGGAAAGGTTGTCAATGATGATATATGTGGCAGAAGCGGAGAGAACAAGATGGGTAGAGGGAGACCAAGATGGAGGTGGAAGGATGGAGTAAATCAGATTTTGAGCAATCAGGGCCTGAACATACAGGAGGATGAAAGGTGTGCACTGGATATAATGAAATGGAAAAAACAATTTCCCAACTCTGTTATAAACACCACCGTCCCAGACGTACAGCCCTCTGATACCACACTCCCCAGACATCCGCCATGAACTCCGATTCAACATATCCCAAAATCCTTCATTCCCATGACACAATTACCACACTTCTTTATCAGTCATCCCGCACTCCTCCTCCAGCACAAACGCGTACACGCCGCTTTATGACCTATGGTTCCCCACTCCGTTAGACATGGCCAACTTCCTGAACGCTGCAGGACACTCATAAAGATATGGAAGTTAGGCAGGAAAAAAGGAATGGTATGCACATGGGAAGGTTACAGTTGGGAAGTGGAAGACAGAATGTATAGATGTTACCACCTGTATGGTGAAGGTTTAATTGAGGCATGTGGATGTTTGCTGGATATGTTTTTGTTGCGGTATCAGTATACCACCAGCAGACGGTGTGTGTGTGTGTGTGTGTGTGTGTGTGTGTGAACCTTGATGAGTGGCTGGAGTCCCTCTCGGCGCTTTGAGGCTCCATGCGAGCCAAGTTTGTTTATACTCGTGCCACATTACAGATCTTGTCTCCGCTTGTCTTGCAATGTCTGCCATATCTTTTGCTGTTTCCTTTAAGCATGTGCTAAAATGGTTTTACCGTGTCATTGATGTTTTTTTTAATATCCCCAATGTCGGAGTATTTCTTTTTGTGACGAATCGGAAAGCCTTTATAAGTAATCTATTCAACTTCAGTTTGCATACTTTCGAAGTAAAGTGTGTAGGAACTGGCGAGTAAGTCAGGATGGGGAGGATCATAGCCTTCACCAGAAGGGAATTTTTGCCTTTAGAGAAGGTACCAGAATCTGTGTAAACTGGCCAAGACCATTTCTCGCTTGTGCAGCCCTTGTGTTAATCTGCTCTATCACAAAGCTCATGATGTTATTGTGTGACTTTTACATCACTTCCCGGCGCGCTCACTTCCCCGGTTGACCCTAGGCAACAGGGGAGAGTTGCCGTGAGAAATGCGAATTCAGTGTGCACTCCACTCTATCTTGAGGGTGGTGACGCAAAGGAAGATACACCGCCCACTAAAGGTCCAGGGATTTGGCCTCAGCGAATGGGTTGCGAATCACACAGTAAGGAAGATGTTTAAAAAGGCTGGGCAGCACTGAATGAATTATTCATCAAGTTACATAATAATTGAACTGTTTACAAAAATTGAGTAACAATGATTGATTTATATGACAAGTATGTAATAAATGAGCTATTTACAGCATACGAGAGTAGGATACTTTTCAAGAATCTGAGGCAGACCACTGTTACGGATGAAATGCTTACACGAATCTCGTAATGTTCGGTAGGAATTATCTCTGAATTAATAGTTTTTACAATAATCAAGTACTTACTTTTGCAGGGTGTTGGTGTACTTTTGTTAATAAAGTTTACATTCAGTCTGTTCATCATCAGCAAGAGGGGAAAACAGCTATGAATATCTATCTATAGCCTAGTCGGTGTCGCGCAAGTAACACATCAGTATGTTTACTGACTTTGTCAGTACAATCAAATATATATGGTTCTTCTGACATGATGTTATGATGGCGGACGGATCTGCTTATGTTGATTTAATTTCGTCTTGAGTCCGTAAGCTTTTTCATTTTTTTCCTGAATGATTGTTTACTTGCCACGTTCCTTCATATCACTTGCATTCTGTCTAAACCACTATCTCTACATGTCATATTCCCTCATATCTCGTGTATAGTGTCCAACCCACACCTCACACTTGCCACGCTTCCTCATATCTCTTTTATACTGTCAACCCAATACCAAGACACACCGCACTCCCTAAAAGCTCGCCGGCACCCGTCCCGTCCCTCACCAGGTACACCACTCCATCTGGGTGCTACTGCCTCACACCCTCAAGAACATAAGGGGAGTTTAAGGTGACGGGTTGGGCACCACACTATATCAAATTATCGTCAGTCTGCTGCAGAGAGTAGTTACCTCCTGTATTAGTTGATTTTTATCGCGTTACCGTTCCTTATTACCTCCTAATCTGATTTTTACACTTTTTGATGAACTCTTATTTGCATATAAATTAATCCTGGTTTTTCAATTACTCCACCCTGTTTCAACTTTAATATGGTTTATCAACTTATTTTTGGAGGGTTCAGACCCACTTCGAGGACTGGCGCAGAGTTGGGTGTTCACTGGTAAAATATTGTGGGAAGATGCTCTCTTAAAACATAAGTTAAATACCGAAATACATGAGTATTTCTCTATATTTGTTCTACTCCTCACTTTGAAAACATTATTCCTGGAAATGCTTTATCTTCTCGTTCATCATACAGCTCAAAAACGATATTTAAGCACAAATTTGATTCCCAGGCAACAAGGTAACACTTCGATGCAGCCTTCAAATAATCGTCCACATTATGCTGGAGGTATAAATGTACACAAACTACCAAACACTGTAATCTTTTCCTTACGATAATGAAACAACTTACATATGCCTTCATTATATATATATATACATATATATATATATAATGTGTGTGTGTGTGTTAAAGGCTCCAGTCAAAGACAAAAGTTCACATCAAGGCCGGATCTTAATTGAAATACAGAGAATTATGAAACAGAAAAAGAAAAGACAAGGAAAAGTATTTACGAATTTTTAAGAAAGTCAAAGACCTGTCTTTAAAAATGTAAGATCATACTTATTGGGAAAGATATGGAAAGGTATAGAGTTCCAAGGTTTCGGCGTGTAGGGAAAGAAGCAGTTATCAAAACGGTCCACTCTTGAGTTGCCGATGGCCACACAATAATCATGTGACGCAGCAGCTTGCCGAGTATTACGTGGTCTAGCAAGTGGTGGGGTATAAAAGCATTCAGCTCTCGGGTGCAAAACCCTAAGTAATACCTACAGAAGAGGAAAAGTGAACCAACATTACGGCGTACGGCAAGGGGATCAAGTTTGGAAGTTAGCCTGGGACAGTTTATAAGTCGGATAGCTTTCGACTCAACTCTGTCAACTTAGGAAACAGAGCGAGAACCACCTCAAATGTGAAAGCAGTACTCCATACAAGGACATCTAAACAAGACACCCAGTTTCTCAGAGGCAGACTTAGCTATTCCGTAATGTGGGGTTTCCAAGAAAGAGTGAATGCTACAGTAATACCAAGTATGTTCACTGAGTCAAGAGGTAGAATTACAGAACCGTCAAAAGCATACGAGAGTTGTCTTGAGTTTTCGATAGAGAGATTAGTAGGGATTGGATCTTGGAGGCATCAAACTTAACAAGATTTGATGTACCCCAGTGAGATATCCTGTCCAAGTCAGAGTTTACTGTGGAAGCTGTGTCAAGGCGAGATGCAGATCGAGTGAGAGCAGAGGGAAAAGAACTGAAGGATGTGGATAAATGCAGTGTTGAGTTGTCAGCGTATGAGGGCATTGGATTATTTGTAGAGGAGAGGAACTCGTTGAAAAAAAGGAAAAAAATGTAGGGGAGGGAAAGACCCTTGAGGGACACCGCTGTTGATGGGGAAAATTGGGGAGGTTGAGCCATCAACAACTACAGAGATAGATCGGCCAGAGAGGAAGCTAGATATGAAGGAGCAAAATAAGAGGAGGGAAGCCAGAAGAGGGGAGCTTAGAGATGAGACCCCGATACCACACTCTGTCAAAAGCCTTATATATGTCAAGAGCAACTACATATGACCCCCCAAAATCTTTCGGGGATGATGAACAGACATTAGTAAGATAGGAAAGAATATCACCAATGGATCTCGCCTTTCGAAAGCGATACTGGTGATCAGAGAGAAGACTGTGATTTTCGAGGTGTTTAAAGATATGGGAATTGAGGAGGGATTCAAAGACTGGAAATAGTAGATGACAAAGCAACAGGACGATAGTCAGAGGGATCAGAGCGGGCACCCTTCATAGTAGTGGGCTGTACCAAAGCATGTTTCCATAGAGAAGGAAAAATTTTGGTTTTTGAACAGAAGCGGAACAGACGAGAAAGCATAGGTGCAAGTTCAGAGGCACACTCTTTCGGTACACGGGGATGGGTGCCATCACGACCATAAGCCTTGCTTGTGTCCAGAGAAAGAAGCGCTTTTTGAACAGTCCGAAAAGAGATTACAGGAAGAGTCATAGGATTAGTAAGAGAGGCATCAGGGGGAAGAGGAATGTTAAAATCATCCAAGGTTGAGTTAGAGGAGAAACGGAAACCAAAGAGAGTTGCTTTCTCTACGGCAGAGACAGCTGTAGAACCGTCAGAATGGAAAAGTTAAGGAAAGGTAGAGCGACAGAAGTTGTTAGAGATGCCCTTAGCTAAAGGCCAGAAAGACCTATCAGTGGATGACGAGGAGAGGCTATCACACTTCCTTTGAATAAAGGAACACTTTTCCTGACTGATAACGTATTTGCAGTGATTACGGGAAGGGATGTCAAAATGCTGAAAGGGAGTCGGAGGAAGGAGAGTTTTCCCAAGCCCGATATGCCTGATCCCTTATCTGAATGGCCTCAGAGCAGGAACGGTTGAACCATGGACTGCAGGTAATTGTCGTCTTCGAGAAGGGGATAAATGCTTCAATTCCCGCAACAGTAACTTTTGCTATGCTATGACCCACAAATAAAGGTCCTAGTCTCCTCTCGCCGTCATTGACTTCACAGCTGTCAACAGGATTTTAGTTCTCGCCATGCATATATCATATTCAGTGTTTTCAAAATTTTGGTAAATTCGGTTTGATTAGTCTGATGATGCTCTAAGAAAGGCGAAAGCCCAATGTGTAAGCTCTGAAAATATAGTTAAAATGGCATCTAGAAATTTATTTTTCCAACTTCCTCAAGATCAAGAAATTGTGTTAAGAATTTCTTTTTTTTATCTCTCTCTTTTATACCTGTTCGCAAATTCCGTCGAGAGCAAGTAGCGCCACGAACCAATGAAGAATGGCCTATTTCGGTCACAAACACTCTCAAGCTGTCAAGTATACTGCACCGAAACCAGAGCCCCCACTCCACAATCAGGTCCCACAGACCTTTGCCGCTTCATATACCCTGGCTCAACCCATTCGCAGCACGTCGTCCCTTGCATTCCACATCGCTCCAACAAGCTCTATCCCATGCACGCCTCACACCTTCCTACATGCTCAGGCCCCTTCCACTTAAATCTTCCTTCTCTCCATCCTTCCACCTCGTTCATTTTCCATATTCCCTTCGCTTCTGAAAACTGTTTCCTCTTAGTCATCCTCTCCTCACTCATCCTCTTCATATGTCCAAACCAATTCAGCACACACTCCTCAGATATATATAAACCCCCTTACTGCCACACCCCTCTCTTACCCTATCGTTTCTTATCTGATCAACTCTCCTCAAGTAACATAATGTTCTTAGACGATCTATTTCCAACATATTCGCCGAAATCACTCATGTCTGACAAATATACTTGATTTCTTTGATGATATAATTAACATGTAAGATGGAAGCTAAGCAGATTGTGTCATCTATCGAAATTTTCAAAAAGCGTTCGAAAAGGTTCCACTTCAAAGACTGCTAGCAAAACCTGTCACATGATACTGACGTGGTTGCACTTCGGTGGATAGGATACTGGTTGACTGACCTTAAACAAAGAGTTGTAATCAATGACTGTCTCAAAATGGTTAAACGTAACAAGTGGTGTGCCACAAGGATCAGTCTTGGGATTGGTTCTCTTCGTCATACATATCAATGATACTGATGGTGGGTTGCATCGTTAGATATCAAAATAAGCAGATGATTTTAAGCTGGAAAATAAACCTACAAATTATCTTGAACGTCTGAAGCTTCGAACTGAAATAGAAAAACTGTTGGACTGAGCTCATAGGTGGCAAATGAATTTTAATACCGATAAGTGCAAAGTTTTACATGTCGGAAGTGAAAACGAAAAGGTAAGCTACAGTACGAATTCTGTTGAACTGCAAAAGGTAAATGAGAAAAAAAGACTGGGAGTAATATAATCTCTGATGACCTAAAACCAAGTTACAAGTGCATAGAAGCAGTGAGAAGTGCGAGCAATATTTTTCGATTCATAGATAGGGCTTCTAACTTTTAAGTCTGGAAAGATCATACATTGTTTCGTCCAAGTCTTGATTATTTTCCTCAGTTTTGGTCTCCCTACTGTAAAAAAGACATAGACTGTTTGGAAAGAGTCCAGCCTTTAGCTATCAAGATGATTCCTTAACTGAAAAACAGATCCTATGAGAGCCGACTTAACTATTTGAATCTATTTAGCTTAGAAGAGAGAGTTTAAGAGTTGATCTAATAAAGTATTCAGAACTGTCAAAGGTTTTGATTGTATTGATCTAACAAGCTATTCATTTATGTCTTGATTCGTATGATTTCACTTCTAGCAATAGATACAAACTCGTGAGCAAACCTTTACTTCGAATAAGGCGAAATATTTTTTCTTCAACATGACTGTTAACATGTGGAATGATTTTATCCAATTACAGTCGTTGAGAGCAGTATTAAAGATACGTATAAGAATTGACCACAGATATTTCCCTTCAAGACCACAGCTTACATTATTTGCGTCTACTTAGTTATATTGACAGTTTTCAGGTTTTTCTTCAGGAATTACCTTTCTGTGTGCCTTCCAACTATTACCATACTGACATGCGAGTTTCTGATATCTCTAACAATCACCAACAGCCCCGAAGGGACCCAATGATCTGTGCTCATTATGCCAGGCAGTCGCCACCATCACCAGGCTCATTACCAACATTCATGAGGCCCTGCGGGCCCGCCTTCCCCTACCACTATCCAACAGACTCTTTCCCCTATGGAGGGCCGAGGCCCCTCAGCGACTGTCGTGCTCGACCAATTGTGGCGCTACGTTTGAATGGCAACGATGCAATATTCTACGACATATTCTCAGCGGCAGTAAAGGGGGTAGACGCGAAGAAAAGGAATTGAGGGAATGAGAGAGAGAGCGAGTAACGCCAACAGCCATGATACATGTAGAATAATATCCTCGCTAACTGAAGTATAAATCTACAGGTAATGTACGTCGTTTAGGTCGACTCATTCAGCTGTATAATACAGGGAGGACTGAGAGGCAATACCAGCTCCACACAAACGAAAATAATATACATACTTTTCAGATATGTCCAGCGTGAATGTTATGATGTCGAGTTACATCCGCTCTACGATTCTTTGCCTCACTGCTTACTATGGCTGTTTGCTGGTATGATACGTATGGTGAAAAATAACTCGGTACAAAAATTCAGATAAGAAAAGAAATGTAGAAGAATCTCACCCTGTTGATGTTCTTCTGGGAAAGGGTGTCACGATTTAGCAATGTAGGATAACAAACCTGAGTCGCATCGGCCACACATCACCAGTGGCTTATCAAATGGAGAGGCATGTAAACAGCCAGCTCTCATGTACACGAGACCGATGTAAAATCTATAGAAAAGGGAAAAAGAGAGTGAAAGAAGTTTAAGTTAGACTGGGAGAGTTAACTGGTCGAAATGATTTAGACTCAACTTTGCCGAGTAAGGACATTGATGTGAGAGCAGTACTCCTCACTGAACATGTTGAAAACGACTCCATGTTATATAGAAGTAGATACATTCAATTGTGTAATGTGAGGTTTTCAAGACGGATTGAACGTGGTATGCCTGATATCTTTACTTTGTTCAGTGGTGGAATTACAGAGTCATCATAGGAAATGGGGGAAAGTCGTGAGAAGTTCTAAAAAGGAAATTCGATAAAATTTTTATGTTGAGGCGTTGAACTGAATTGCGTGATGACTGTTCCATAGGGATAACCCATCAAAATCTCAATTTACAGAAGTCGCTGTAATGACAAAGGGAGTCTCTGCAGATCTGGCAAGAGAAAATGGACCTGATCTGAAAGAGTCAGAGTGCAAATGTAATTCATCACCATATGACTGAACTGGGTTATTTGCTGAAAAGAATTATCTAGATAGATAGGAAGACATGCGCTTGTAAGACAAAGGGACACAAGACAGAACAATGCGGGAATGGAAAGACTATGAAACTTGATATAAGGAAACAGAGTAAGAGAGGGAAGCTGAGAAAGGGGAGCTTGGAGGGTAGACATCCCATCAAAAGCTTTCAAGGTATTGAGAGTTGCGACACAAGATTTCCTGAAGGCTTCCTGGGAAGACAACCAGATATAAGAACACAGGAAAGGTTACCCCTGGCGGGCCTTGCCTTGCAAACCCCTTACTGGTGACAGAAGAGAACATTGTGAGATTACAGACGCTTCACGCGTATGGGAGTTGAGGAGAGATGCAAAACCTTTAGAAACGGTAAAAGCCAAAGCAATGGAACCAGAGTTAGAAGGGTCAGAGCAGGTATCCTTTACTGGGATGTGTTATACCAGTGCATCTTTGCCAGAGTAGCAAAATTATCTTTTTTAAGCAAAACTGGTACGGACGGACGAACACATATGCCAGCCCGTCATAATATGAGAAGGGATACCTTCCGGTGTATACGCCTTTCTTGTGTCCAGGGAGACACATGCTTTATGGACTGTGCGAAAAGAGAGTATAGGATTGGACACAGGAATAGTAAAGGGCGAATCATGGGAAGAAGGAATGTCTAAGTTATGCACATTAGAATTAGAAAAGAAAGGCGTACTATAAGACTGATTCTTCATTTTTACGAATATTGAAGGGTAGGAAGGTATATTGACAAAAGCCTCTGGAGACACAATGAGCCAGAGAACAAAGATACCTATCAGTTGAGGAGGAAGAGAGGTCATCACAAAGTCTTTACATAAGGAAGAGATTTGCCTTGGGAACAATATATTTGCGATGATTTCGGCCAGATATGAAAGTTGACTGAGGGTAGATGGAAGAAGAGTTCTCCACGTCCGTAAGCCAGGTCTCTTGCCCGGATGGCTTTCAGGCAAAATGTATTGAGCCTTGGACTCCATGGACTAGATGAAGACGTACCCTTACAGAAAAAGTGAATACGAGTCTTCACATTCCCGGGCAGTAGAACCTCTGTCGTACACTTGACGAAGGAGTGGCTGCAATTTTCCTAAGGAAACTCAGAAAAGAATTTTTGTCAGTTTAGTTGGCTCAACTAAAGCACCAGTACAGAGGAGAGCATAAGAATGAAAAAAGAGATAACGAGAGGCTTACTGGCTTATGACGAGGTTATCTGCCAAATTATACTCTAAATCTGTCTACATCTCTATCCTAGACAGGTGAGGATAAAGCAATAAGAAGGCTATCTTTCTATTCCCCCCACTCATTCCAAGGTCAGCCAACGGTGCGGACATCTGACGAAACGCTATCTGGTGGTGATGTTCTTCTAAACTGTATAACTTTTTATTTGTTCATATGCGCAATTTTCCAACTACTTTGTTGCTACGTACTTTTTTCTTTCAATTATGCTCATCAAATTTTCATTGTTGATGATAATCTGGTTACGTACACGGACAGGGAACTTTTGTAACAGAGGTGAGAAAAATACTAAGAGGGTATGTTTTACTGTTGCCAGAGTGGGACATGTCAACGTTTAATGTGAACTTTATCACCACACCTCGGTAGTTATTTTGAGTTTATAATGAAACAATAATGTCAGGACATAAAAGAAGAACTGTATATTTGCTAGATTATAGAGTAGTATTTGCAGTAGTTGCAAATAGCGGAAGCAAAATCTACAGAGGTTGCAAATGGAGAAAGCAATAACTGCAGAAGCTGCAAATGGCAAGACCAATATCTAAAGAGGTTGTAAAAGGAAAGAAAATAATTTGACCAAAAGGTTAAGGAACGAATTCATATTTATTGATAAATGACTGAACAATGACAATTGGGCTCACCTCAAATAACGGTATTAATAGGCTCTAGGAACTTCACCGAGCAGCTTCTCATGTATTATCACATTTTAGCATTAAATATATATATACATATATA
>JAYMFT010287913.1:0-10399 GCA_038088735.1 Panulirus argus | reverse complement strand
TCTCAACTTTCTCCTTTCACACACTTTTCCAAACTCAGTCACCAACTTTTGCAGTTCCTCACTCGAATCAGCCACCAGTGCTGTATCATCCGCGAACAACAACTGACTCACTTCCCAGGCCCTTTCATCTCCAACATACCGCATACTCGCCCCTCTCTCCAAAACTCTTGTATTTACCTCCCTAACCACACCATCCATAAACAAATTAAACAACCATGGGGACATCACACCCCCCTGACGCAGACCGACCTTTTTTTTCATCCATATTCGCCATTTCCTGCTTTAGCCGAGGTAGTGTTAAGAACAGAGGAATGAGCCTTAGAGGGGAAATCCTCACTCGGCCCTCTTCTCTGTTCTTTATGTATATATATATATATATATTTATATTATTTCTTTGCTATAGATACCCCATGGAACATGGAATTGTAACAGACTGGAATGACATGGAACGTATTTGGCAATATATTTATAGTAAAGACCAACTTCAAACATTTGCTGAAGAGGTAAGGATATGTATTTCATTCCATTATTAATAGATTAGATGGCCCATAAGCTGGATGGAGCGCTGTTGTAATTTTCCTTTGTAAAATTGAAATATAAATAGTTTCCATTAAAAGTTAAAAGAACACATCTTTTATGTGGTATGTGAACATGTATATATTTATATATTAATTTATTTCAGCATCCAGTATTACTTACAGAAGCCCCCCTTAATCCCCGAAAAAATAGAGAAAAGGCAGCCGAAATATTTTTTGAAACTTTCAACGTCCCCGCTCTGTTTGTTTCAATGCAAGCAGTCTTAAGTTTGTGAGTATCTTACTTGTTACTTCATTTCAACAATTTAGTATGTTCTTGATTTTTTTTGTTTTATTTAAAGATGTCAGATAATGGAACCTGTTTTCTGGAATTTGAATGCAGTGTTGTGATAGATTCATTTTGCCATCTTTAGGTACGCAACAGGAAGAACCACTGGTGTGGTTTTAGACTCGGGCGATGGAGTAACGCATGCTGTTCCTATTTATGAGGGTTTTGCTATGCCTCATTCCATCATGAGGGTGGACATTGCTGGTCGAGATGTCACACGGTGGGTATCTTTTGCAGTGCTCTGACAAAATTAAGTATAATATCAATAGATTAGCCTCATTTGTTTATGGAATTTGTCTTCCATGGATTGTTACTGACTATTGCAATGTGATGATTACTGTACTTCTCTTCACATTTATTCATGACTTTCTTCTTATTACACACACTTCCAAACTTTGCTACCTGCTTCTGGAATATCTGCCTGCAGTTTGCCATTAGACATATTTCAGCTGCAAACGGCAGCTTATTTACATCTTTTATAACCTACCTCTAGCTGTAAGACCCTTGCAGGTACCCTCAAATCATGCTGTCCATAAGGAGGTTAACCCCCTACTTAGTAGGTTAATTTCATAGACTTCCCTTTGAAAGAAAAAAGAAGAAGAGAGATTTGAAACAATGTTGGCTGCTGTCCTATAGTGAACATAATATGATGTTAGCTTTTGGTTTAGGATTGAACAGCCAATGACACAACACATCATTGTTGCAAACCCAATATCAGTATTAGTTTTAGTCTATCTGAATATACTGTACCTTTATGAAAAGAAATCTTTTAACAGTTGTTTTATTGTCATTGTTTCATGTGTTTACAGCTACCTTAAGCTTCTGTTAAGAAAGGAGGGACTAAGTCTCTACACGACAGCCGAGTTTGAAGTTGTGAAAACCATGAAAGAGCGCGTTTGTTACTTGGCCACCAACCCACAGCGGGAAGAGAGTGTTGACACTGAGCGACTCTCATACCAGTTGCCAGATGGATCAACAGTTGAGGTGAGTTTGTGAGTCACCTGTTGTTAATTTTTGTGTATCATAGCATTTATCACTACTATCAGTAATAAATTCTGTGTGTACAGTTTTTATCTTTATTGTTAAAGAGCATTTCTGTCTGTCAGTTCATTTTCAGTAGACTTGGGAAAAAAATTTCTAGATGCACAAAAATGAACCCCCATACACAGTTGCCAATGATTCATCCATATCTTTGGCAAAATTGAAATTACTGGCTGCTGGGGCAAAATATTTTTGGGAAAATATTTTACTGTTGAGTAGAAAAGCTGTGCTGGAGTATGTAGGGGATGTGGAGTGGGAAATATTAGGGTGTGGTTATACCAGTGAGCAGAGCTATATGCCATTCTGGATGTGTTGGTAAGGGAGGGTAAAGTGGCCTGGGAGAGAGGTAGGGAGTGGTGCTGGTGAGGGAGGATGTGGTAACCAGGGATGGAGGGTATGGTGGGCATGGAGGGAGGGCATGTTAGTGGTAAGGGAGGATGTGTTGGTCAGGGAGGGAGGAAGGGAGCTGTGGTAATGGGAAGGGTTTCATGCCCAGGATGATAGGGCATGGTAGTGATGAGGGAGAGTGTGGTACCTCCCTGCAGGAATGTGCAGACAAAGGCATGTAGGGCCTGAATCTGCTAACATTTACTGAGTTGGTTGAGAGAGTTGAGAGAAAAACCTTGTGACTTTGACGAAAAAGAAAATTGAAGTACAAAAAATCGAAGCAGACTTAAGTTATGAATTGTTTGAGATGTAAAGGTTTATATAATCCTTTGGAGGTATTACATAATTGGTTATATTATTTACTGGGTATTTTATTAAGGAGGATTAAGATCTGTTGAAATCATTGTTACAAAACCATGGAAACCTTAAATGTGTTTTATCTTCTGTCAGGTTGGCCAAGCACGTTTCCGTGCTCCAGAAGTTTTATTCCAACCTCACCTTGTTGGAGATGAGAGTGATGGCATCCATGAAGTTCTTCTTTATGCTATCCATAAATCAGACATGGATCTTCGCAAGCTTCTTTTCCAAAATATTGTTATCTCAGGAGGTTCAACACTTTTCAAAGGATTTGGTGATCGTCTTCTCTCAGAAGTAAAGAAACTAGCACCCAAAGATATTAAGATCAGGGTAAGTTTATAATTATTACATAGTTAGTACCTGTATTTGTTTTTTCAGTCATGTTGAAGGATTAACTGAAAAATGTCAACCAAGTTGGAAATTGCATCGTAAAGGATATTAAGTTGCTTTGGTTACATGTGCAGGAAAAGGTATTTTATATAGATTGATATATTATTTTGGAATAGACTGTTCAGCAGGTAAGTCTTATTCTTTTGGGTATTTGTTTGAGAGGGATAAGCTAGTTACTTAATTTTTTTTCCTGAAATTACCAATTTCCTGCTAGCTGTGTCAAGTGGAACCTGCTTTCACACCATGCTTTATGAGTGGATTCTGTATCTGTATAAATTAAATGTGGATGTTGTTTTTCCAGAAATTACCAATTTCCCATCAGCCAGGTCTAGTAGAAATTCTTACTTTGTACTAGTTGTTGGGAGTGTCTATAGGTGTATGAACATTTTTTATTGTAAATAGTTGTTTCTTGTACCTCAGTAAGTTAGGGTCAGAAAATTGAGAACAAATGCCTTATTTACATACATTCGTACTCTAGGTGTCATATAATACTGAAACCAGCATTTACAATGCACAGTCAAGCATCGCAGACTATTCCATGGTTTGCTTTGTCCTTTCCATATGCTCTGATTCATTTTATTGACAGGATGTGGGCCCCCTTCCATGTACTGCAGTGGTCCAACTTTTTTGGCCTGTCCATGCCTCTTCCCTCCAGAATGTTCAGACTTCAGTATCCTAAAGTTTCATTCACATTATCCTTCCCTCTCCTCATTTTTCCCTCTTAGTTGTTTGATTTGTAATGCATCTGGCTTCTTTCTTTCTTTTGCATATAAGGCTAAAGACTTGTACATACAACACTGTACCTTCAGACATACCTATCTTTGCTTTGACAGACATTTTACCTCTCCTTCCACATGCTCATTATTGCATCCAAGACCTTGGGCCCCTTTTTCACCCTATGACTCACTTCATCCTCCATGGTACCATCCACTTGTACGTTCTCTCCCAGTTACCTAAAGCATTCACTTCCTTTGGGTTCTCCCTGTTCAAGCTTAAACTCAACCATCCTGTCTTATCCCCTGTTGTACTTTATTACCTTACCTTTGTTCATAATTACTCTTTTTTTCTTTTCACTTAAATTTGTAAGCTTTGTCACCAACTTCTGGAGTTACTCTCAGAAGTCTGACACCAGGGCAGTGTCATCTGCAATTGTCACCTGATTATCCTCCCATATCATAGACCTGCCCTTCCCTCTTACCCTTACATTTACCTCCCTCACCTTACCATCCTGTCCATAAACAGATTAAACTGCTACAGTGACATGGCACATCCTTGACTCAGACCCAGCTTTACCATGAACCATTTTCCTTCCTCCCTTAACTGCTTGTACACATACCTTACTCTCTTGGTAAAAAACTTTTCTTGCATTAAATCTCCATTTATCTCGTATATTCTTAGCACTTTCCACAAGGCCTTTCTGTCAACCCTATTGTATCATATGCTTTCTGCTTATCCATGAATGCCCTAACATTTCAGTTTCTCTTTTGCCAAGTATTTCTCAGATTCTTCAAAGAAGACACCTACTCCCCACACCATTTACTTTTGCTCCTCCCCAGTCAAGTGAGGAGGAGCAATCACCTCTTAATCACCACTATCCCATACATATTCACCACTTAATGAACACTCTCCTATACATCTTACCAGGTGTACTCAGCAGACTTATGATTGTAATTTCAACATCCGCTTTTTTGTCCCTTTTCTCTGTATATATAGGAACTATAGTGTCCACCCTCAACATTCATAGATAGATTTTGTGTTCTTGGTTTTGAATATTTACAGGGGTTTTCTCAGTATAACTGTTTAACATTTGTGGCATTTGTCTCTGTGAGTTTAACCCGCTTCATCCTCTCAAATGTTTTCTTCCATTTGTATATCATGTAGGGTGGGATGCACTGGATATAAGCGTTCCATGCTTGCTTTCTCTCTTTCTGGTCCTTTGCCTTGTAAACATATTCAAGAACCTGACAGCCCTTTAATGCATTTTACTTGCTTTTTTTCCTGTGACTTTTGCTTGCAATCTTGGCTCCAAAGTGTGATGTGAGTAATACAAGTGAATCCAGGGCAGAGGCAGAAAAATTGATGACTTTAAACCAAATATGAGATATTAGGTCGGATGACTAGAGGTGAGATCGCAGGCATTATTGGGGTACCATTATTTGAAGAATGAGTGAACTGTGATATTTTTTTTATACCTGTTTGCCATATCCTGCATTAGCAAGGTAGTGCCTGGAAAAAGTTTGGAGCAGTTGCACCCAGAAGTGCTAAAATATTTTTCAGACTTGTGACCCAACTCTTAAAAAAGTGTGGAGAATGCTAAATGGGTGCACCGAGGATTGAACATGGTTAGAAATAACAAGAAAGAGTCTGAGTGAACCTGTGGTGAGGAAGAAGGCCTAGCTTTTCAATGATCATCTTTATCAAGCTTCTTGGAATAAAGGCACCAGTTCTATTGTGGCCACCCCAGTTTCCAAGCCAGCAAAGTTTGGTTTGAAAATGTTGTATGGTGCTACAACCTGAGCAGCATTAAGCTAGTTGGGGAAACATCATCAGCTGACCATGTTGCTGTGGAGAATTACCCACAGCAAATTAAGAAGCTAATATATAGTTCGAAATAGGTCTTCACTGCTGATGAAATGGGATTATTTTTGATGAGGGTGCTGTTTTGTGCCTTTCTATTTAAGCAGCAGGAAAGTTCTGCTATGGGGCTGAAGGTAGTTGAAGACTGTCTTACTCTTTTTGTCAGCAGATTGCAGTAGGCTACTCTGTGTCCAAGCAGATGATACACTGAAGAAAAGGCTTTTACATTTTATGTATTTACCATTCATAACTAAATGTGTACATTGTATTTGTTTGTTTTTCATAGGTAACTTGGTAATTGCATTTGTTATACATTTATTTGTGTCAGTCAGGAGTCAATTGCATTTGTTATACATTTATTTGTGTCAGTCAGGAGTCTTTGTCTTTTTCATGTAGACATTAAGTATTGACATTTCCTGATATGTCATTCATGTTGGTTTTCAAGAATGCAGCCTTGCAAATGAGAGCAGGCAGTATATCCATTCTCTTAGTCCTGGTGCATCTCATCTTGGGCCAAACAAACGTATAATTCCCTGAGGAGTTTTTATTTTCATATTGTGATTTCTTATTGTCTATGTACAGCTGTACACAGTAAGTTCCATCCACCCAGTTTATGATGTCACAGAGGCTGAAGTATTGATTGACTATTAATCCTAATGTGAAACAGTTTCTCTGAATATAAACTTCTTTTTTCCTACTAGATCTCAGCACCAGCAGAACGACTATATTCTACGTGGATTGGTGGTTCTATTCTTGCTTCTTTAGACACCTTCAAGCGAATGTGGGTAAGCAAACGTGAATACGATGAGGAAGGTGTTCGAGCAGTTCATCGGAAGACTTTCTAATTGCATATTAAACTTAGATTATGACTTGTTTAGACAAGGGGTATGGTTTATGTCTGTTCCATTTAACGATTCAAATGTTTTGAAGATTGAAGGAAAATAACTTTATTTCAGTACCTTATGATGGAAATTAAGTCATTGGACTGATGTAAAATATATTTATTTATATGAAGATAGTGAACTAATGTAAAATGCATTTATGGCTTGAATATAGAATGGATGACAGTAGTCATATGTTATTGTATGGTAGCTATAAAAATTTCACAAGGATCATATTAAGTACTGAATGTAATATCATTGTCGGGATTTTATAGATTTATTTTTGCCACATATGTGGATTATCAACATTGAAGAGGAATTGCTGTTTGGGAAAGTTTTGACAAGTAGGTGGAACATTTGAAGTATTGTACACTGAATAGAATACTGTATCTTATTGGGTATTTCCAAAATGTAAGATTTGTTTTGATTATCATTGTTTACTCTATAAAGAGTGTTTTAGTTAGGCAGTGTACATTGTGATTTTGTGCAGCTTATTTGTCATTTAGACAGTGGTGTGAATTAATAGCTTGAAATAAGGCTGCTGACATTGATATAGCACCAGTTGTGGATTGTAAACACCTTGATACATATCATGAATAGGAATGCCCATACCCTCTCATAATTCTAATGAACATTGATTTGACTTCACGAATGTGCTGTCAAGGTGTTTTTTAAAGGATGGTTGTTTGGTCAATAACAAGCTTTAAAATTTGGATGATATAGGACATGTACTTATTATATTACACCGTTAATATGTAGATGTATGCCTTTCGGTATGTTTATGAAATGTAAATGTTGAAGGGAACTTTTAACAGCTGGCTTATTTGTTGAGAAAAATATTAGCTGTACACTCTAATGTCTCCAGTCTAGTATTCCAAACTTCAACAATCCCCATAAATTGGCACTTGTAAGGGCACTGGTGCTTTGTGAAATGGCTCTCGTATTTGCATAACATTACTCTGTTGCTTAGGCACTACCAAAGCATCTGCATGTTGTCACTCTCCATTGTTTGCTGTATTTTGATTTGCTTAGCTTAGCTGATTATGTAAAGCAAGTGGCATTACAGGGACTATTTATAGAGACAACTGTTTGAAGTGGCATCAAAGCATCTCCAACCACTTCACCTTAGCTTTATCTGAATTTCACTAGTTCTTTCACCTTAGCTGTATCTGAATTTCACTAGTTCTCCAAGCACATCCAAACCATCTCAAACATTAAATGCAATGCAAGACCTACCATCTGCTTCTCCGAGGCATAAACCATATTGCAGTAAGATGACACTCGTGTTTATTCACCCACAAGAAGGTCTAATGACTTCCTTAGTACCTCAGCTAATATGTAATTGCCATATTGCTATATTAGTAGGACTGCATATTTTGGTGTTGGAAACAAGGAGTAATGTGTAATAAGCATAGTAAATAACTACATTTGTAATGTTTAAAACATTTTTTTTTCTTACATAAACTTACATAATATGAAATAATATCCTAGGGCTTAGCCATAATTTATTTGATCTGCTGTCAGGTCCCCATGGCAATATTGAAACCCATAGTTTTGGTAAAAAAAACTGCTTATCCCCAAGGTTGCTGGATTTGAGACATTAGAGTGCATATGGAAAATGTGGCTAATAATCATACTTTGATTGACTTACCAGATATTAGTGGATAGTTTGACACAGTCCCCATGATAAGGTTAACACAGTAGGAGCTGTGCTCATACATGGTAACTCTAGAACTAAATTTTCATGCAGGGATTGAAGTTTATGTATGTGGTAGGAGTACCATCATCATTATTAGGATGTCAATTCGATGAAAACATTATCAAACTTTATATTGCTTCTGTGCCTTGATAATGACATAAATTTATTGCTTCTTGGAAACCAAAGTTTATTTATTCTTAGCACAGATGAATGTTTTGCAACAGTCTTGAACCAACACATGGTGATAGCAATGTCTTAAATTCTATCGGTAGCACCCTGTTGTTATTGCTTTATATTCTGTGCGGGTCTCAATGTCATTGAGGTGTAAGAAATTCCTTTTAGAACAGCTATTATAATTTTTTCTTGTTTTAAAGCTTCTTGTAAAGAAATCAGATCATTTACTGAGAGCTAGAGCTCTTTTACTGCCATTCAGACTTTGCTTTTGTCCATGTTCAAAAGAAAAGGACCTAAAGTAGCTTTAACTAGTTTTTTACTGTTTATTTATTTAAATTTGAAGTGCTAAGTTTCCCAGTGTTTTTAGCATACATATAAGATTTGGATGTACATATCTAGTACATATTGTGTAATTTGCTGTAACATTTTCTAGTGAACAAGGGCTGTCAAGGGTCTGTATTCCAGGACGCACAATACTGTGTACACTATCAAGAACCCCCTTATGTCCTAACTTTTATTTGATGAGCTTCATACTGCTAAAAACTATGGTGAATTGAAAATTTCCAATATTTCCATTAAGATTATTTTGTATCTATAATGAAGTCGATAATCATTTTTGTCTTTTCTTTCCCGTGAAGCCTTGTCCTTTCTGTACTGAATTTCTGAGAAGTTGATGCTTCAAGTTATGATGAGGTATTCTCCATTTTTATGTACATGAATATTCATATTTTCATTTGAAACTAAATTTTATAGTATCTGATATTGTTTGTAATGTCTCATATGGTCTTATTGTCCAAGGCTTAGTGCACAGTAATCCTTTTAAAAGTAAGCTTGAATATCCCAGTAATGAATGGTAAATTATTATATTTGATATAGGAGGAGAGTTTTGATGTGCAATTACGTTTTCAAGAAAATGAAAAATAATTAGAGTTCATGTTTCTTGTTTTTTGGTTGCATGGAGTTTGTCTTTACTGCTCTGTACCATCTTTCAGGAGTAGTTTTGGGAGTCTGAATTTCCTATGAAACAGGTTGGCTGGATGCTCTTGATTCATCTTGTGTAAACGGAGTGAAAGATAGCAGAATAGGAAAGAGGAGGAGATAAGATTAATACATAAAACCATCTGAACAGTGGGTCTTCTCTGACTCAGCATGGTTTTAGTTACAATGCAAGTGAGAAGTTACCTTGTAAGGATGTATTATCATCACTGGATGGAAAGGAGTACATTATTGTGAAGGACCTTTTCATTTGAAAGTTCACCATTTCCCTATTCCAGAGTGTAGTGCTGTCTTGAAACAGCATGTGCCCCATGAAAGGGTTACTGGGATTTTATCATAATACTTGTAATTTAAGAAGTTTATTAGTGCCTTGTCTTAACTAATTTTAATTACAAAGCAAAAAAGTAATTATTTGAATCATTGCCATATAAATTCTAAAGTTGTTTTGGTTAGTGTCTTGTAAATTACAAAGCCAGTATATTTTTTTTTTTCATCCTTAATCTTCCTTGCCTTCCTTGGTGAAGTAGTGTGAGGAACAGATGAACAATGGCTTCAATTGCTCATGTCATCTCTCTAGTTTTCATATACGACACTCCAAGACCAGAGTCCATCACTCACAACCAAGCCTCACAGAGCATTCCATAATTTTCCCTGACCACATCTTATTCCCATAGGGAGTACCTATGGTACAGATTTAAAACCTTTATTATATTATTCTTTGTAGAATGTGTGCACAGACAGATGTGTATGATGGCATAATGTCCTGGATACCCTTCTGTATTGATGGTGCATATAAATGCATACATGATGGAAGTTTCACCTTGATAATTCTTTGTGGTTTCAGCAGTCATGGCGAAGGTTTTCAAAGATGGTTAGGGAACAAGTCAGGCCAAAATTGTGCTTAGATGCACAACTTTAGCATACCTCTTCTGACTAAATCTAATTCCTTTGATGTTTGCTTTGATACATCCAATCCCTAAGAAGGGTGACCGCTCTGACCCCTCTAACTATCGTCCTGTTGCTTTGACATCTA
>JAYMFT010287902.1:0-10400 GCA_038088735.1 Panulirus argus | reverse complement strand
TATATATATATATATATATATATATATATATATATATATATATATATATATATATATATATATATATATTCCGTCTAGGAACAAACCAGTTTAAAACATGTATATACACTGTTCGTGGTCAGTAGCGGTGTTAATTCTAGTCAGCATTGTGAAAAGAAAATTGCATGTATAAAGTCTGATGTAGGAGGAGAGTTTTAAACTGCGAAATTTCCCAGGCAGGAGAAGTTATTAGCGTTTAAACGGTTTAGTGAAGAAGGAAATTTTTTTCAACACTTTTCGCTCCTGCTGCCTCGTCATTTACAGAACAACAGATCTAAGAATGTTTAAAGTCTAGAAATAACACTGTATGGCAAAATCGCTAAAAGTAATTTCGAGTACTGAGATTATTTTTCTTTTCCAAGTTTCTATCATTCTGACTCGTAAAATACAGGAGAAACCTGATATAAACGCAATTACCAAAGTATATCTGAAGTTAGTGTTACAGGTGTGGATATATCTCACATGCCCCGTACGTTCACCCGCAGACAAAGCATGCAGTTGATGGATTGCATCTCCTGACTAATTTCCATGACAGTTGCATGGGGTTCTTAATGCTATGTTCTGGGTCCAATCTGAATCAAAACTGTCACTCTGAAATGCAAGAACCCTTCAAAATATCAGATGAGCCCATTAAAAGAAGTAACCTGTTCTAAGGATATTAGAAAAAAAAAATACCATACATTTCGTATAAGAATATACGCCATACGGATTCAGTGACACAGAAACAGACTACGGACGTCCTAGAACACCTGGAGGTCTTGGAGAAATTACTCACGTCTTAAGCAATGTACCGATTCTCACGAGGATCGCATAAAGCCTCCTCACACACGTGTCAGGGGAAAGTGACGAATACTTTGTTAGTGTGTATTGCCACTAGCAATGTGCGGGAAGGGGGCTGTGGTTGGTTAACTCCATCAAGGACTTGCTGTGTGTGTTTAACAGGTATCCGGATTCTTCAAGGAAAATTCAACTATACTTAACAGAACAGCGCTGAAGATCTTTCTGGACAGCTTAGAGTTCCCCAAGAAATGACTCCAGACTGATAACAAAATATCTCTAGTTTGCCCTTAAGACCGCTTCAGAATCCTTCCATAGGTAGCCGAGGGCTTCACAGTGACAGGCCTAAGTTCCTCTCCGAACCAAAGGTTCCGCGTTTTTTGCACACACACACACACAGCTCCAGGATCAATATGGACAGCCTCAAAACTCGGCAAAACACTCGAGGCTTTACCAAGCAGCACATCCGCGGTCCACACGAAGACATTCACGGTCCATTAAGTGTTCCACAAATGCAGCATCAGGTTCCTCGACAATTGTCCTGGGTGTCTTACAGACAAGCTTGAGTTCACGCACAAACTTAAGCTCTTGGGATACAGACCAGACACAGGGGTATTCAGAGACTTATCTTTGTTACTCACAGTCCTAGTCTTGTCACATATAGCCACCTACTCCTCGAGAACTGACTCAAATGTCTTACATACAGGAATTAGATCTTAGAGACAAGATTCCCCTTTCCAGCGTCCGTCTTTACACACATTACCTGAAAGGCCAGGACTCCACACAGACTGTTTGGGTTTCCATTTAAACATCCCACAGCGTCAACACACACACACACACACACACACACACACACACACACACACACACACACACACACACACACATCTCCAAGGTCCCTACGAACTGTCTTCCGAGTTCCTCCCAAGCAAACCCAGGTTTTCTTCGCTCAGAGACCCAACCTCTAATTGACAGACTCAGGTTTCTCATATAAAGACCAGGTTTCCTTACAGACAGTTCCCATTTCCCCTCGTAATATCAGAATTTAAAAATCAAAAGTTTATTCTCAAGAAAAAAGGTACCCCCATCCACAATACGGAGAGGTACCTGGGTTTCTTCAAGGGAGACAAGTCTTCTGGACAACTGACTGTTTCTACAAAGACAAGAACCAGTTTCATGGTGAATGTTCTTCCTTGCTTACTTATATTCATCTCACGCCTGCTTTTTGAGCGGGTCATCTATGACTCCGGTGTATTTCTTACAGACATGCCACACTCACGTCCAGCTTCCTCAGAGACAACTTTTGCCCTTCAGACACAGGCCCCAGTTCGATAAACACAAGCTATAGGTTTTCTCACAGAAACGTATGGGTTCCACAGACAGGCACCCAGCTCTTCACAGACTGATCAGTTTTCTCAAAGACATTTCTGGGATTCGCAGACAGGCACCATATCCTCACGGATTAGATAGATTTCTCACAGACATATCTAGGTTCCATAGAAAGATTCTAGTTCCTCATTCAGAGAATCAGATCTTCACAAATTGGTCCAGGGTTCTCAAGGCCCGGCCCAGTTTTCTTACAGACTTGAAACTAGCTTGGGTTCCTCACAGAGAGGTCTTGGTATCTCAAACAATCCTAGGTTCCTCAAGGTTAGGTCCGGGTTCCCAAAGACGACCAGAAGTTCCTGAAACAGGGGCCCGAGTTCCTCGCAAACAGCTGTTGGTTAACAAGCTCAGACGTCACATTTGGCCACCACACTGGGCGAAGATGTATGAACAGACACACACACACACACACACACACACATACACACACACACACACACACATGCACCCGACGTTCTCAACCAAATAGCACGAATCTTTCGGCAATTTCCAACTCCTTATCATTCCTCTCGATATTCAGCAAAAATTTTGTCCGATCTTTACAGTATCTCCCGAACTTTAATATGGTCAGCGATGGCTTGGGATGGAGCAAGTCGTAAAATGGGCCAGAACAGGGTAGTGAGAGGGACAGAGAGGGACACAGGGATAGATAGTAACAGCATGGTTGGTGAAGCGAGTGTGTGGCAGAGGTAGGATGTCGTGAGAGTAGCTGGATGGGGTAGCAAAGATGGGGGAAGGACTGGGAGATACGTAGGTAAGCCACTGTGGTGGCAGGAAATCTTCCGTTTGTGTGTGTGTGTGTGTGTGTGTCTATGATGCCCTCAACCTGGCTAATGCTTGAGCCGGGGATGAAATGCTCCCATCGGCTCGCCTTCCCCACCACTAATGCACCCACTAATGTCTCACATTAAGGTGAACCCGATGGCCACTGAGAGCCGGACGACGAGACCAGGCAACCATCTGGGAGGGGACGGTCGCTGATGCCAACCCACGGCAGCGGTGGAAGATCTCGGCCCCGGAGTGTGTCTGGCGTCAGTCGGCGACGGTGGTGAGGAGTGAATAAGAGTGGGAGTGTAGTGGACAGTGTTAAGAATGGGCTGAGGGCTGGCAGGTGTCAGTGTACTAAGGATGGCGCTGCAGACGGTGTGCAGGGTGGAGGACAGAAGCGTCTGACCTGAATCCCAGCCGGTGGCATCAAGTTTCCAGTTGGTGTAGGCTGCTACGTGCAAGCAAGTGTGGCCTGGATATCTGCAGGCGAGGGTTGGGTGTGCGCGTACGTGCGTGTGGCTTAGTCTTGGGCTGTGTGGCAACGACTGGTGTTGGGCGGTGTGGGTTAAGTGACGGTAGGTTTTGGACGGTGTGGGCTGTGTGGCAACAGGTGGTTTACGACAGGTGTGGCCTGAGTGACAGTAGTTGCTTTTGGACGGGTCAGGCAATAGATGGCTTTGGACGGTGTGGGTTAAGAGACAATACATCGTTCAGGACAGGTGTAGGCTGAGACAACAGATAGTTTTGGACGGGTGTGGGGTAAAAGACAGTAGATCGTTTCAAACGGGTGTGGACTCAGGAAGCCTACTCAATAACAGGGTGGTGGGTAGGGACTGGGACAGCTGGTGTGTGTTGGGGACAGATCTAGAGGTCTGTTGCTGGCGACAGGACCACTTAGGGAGCCGGTGCACAGCCGCGCGGAACCAACAAGATAATATTTGCCTACACATGGCCGCTCGTGTATACCCCCGTGGAAATTCTCATCGAGTCACGCTCCGACCCACCTGTGTTAACACACACACACACACACACACACACGTACACCGGTCTCTCCTTACCTCGTCCAGGCATTAGGAAGAATAGCAGCATCTATCGCTAACTGATAACAAAAAATTCATTAAATCTATCATCTACCATAAAAGTTAGCGATCGGTACAGAAAGCACAAGGCCTATCATACCAAAAAAAAGGAATAATAAACATTAAAAAACCCAAATGAATTGTATTATTCACTTACAGGTACACACAACCGAATAACTTTGTGAAATGAAACCTTTAAGCTTACTGAAACAGAAGAGCAGTAAACAAGAAGGGTCGAGATTATCAAACCTCGAAGTGATTACTTCTGTATTGCACAGTCCGAAATAGAGACTCGGTCGGTAAAAAGGTAAAAAATAGTACGAGTATCCAGAATCTGAGCGATATCGGAGGTGTGCATGCCGTCTAGCCACGTCCAGCCACCAGCCCGTATCCTCGACAGGCACCAGTGATACCAGAAATCGTGTTTCCAATCGACTGATTCGAAACTACTGTTCGGACTGTGAGAATGAGAAGCAGCGCCGATGACTGATTCGGTGCCAACTTCGACCCTGAACTGACTATCACCACAATGCTCAATCCAGGTTAATCTTCATTCTCAAGGGTTCATAAAACAAATAATCTTACTAAGATCAGTCAAATCAAATGCGCTATAATCAAGTTCGAAGTGCGAAGCTCAACGCAGTTCGAGAGGAACATACTGACGGAGGAGGCCTTGGGTGAGTGTCTTGGCCATCACCTGCATACTGCAGCCGCGGGTGAGTCGATGAGTCGCCTGGCAAAGCTGGGTCAAAACGATGCTACGCAGCATCTGTGAACACACACTAAATGATTTAGTCTTGCGTAAGGACAGGCGCATATACGCATGGACGAATACACACAGACGCATTAGTGACTGACCTCATCTCAAAGCCGTGAAAGGAGATTCAAAGTCTCGGCACAGACCAAAATCAGGATTCAGCAGACTTCATAATTACAATCTGAAGTTTCAGGTGTGCGTGTACACGGACGTAAAGATCACGAAGCTGAGTCCCAGGCTAGGCCAAATCAGATCATCGATAGCTAAATCATATCCTGCAGGTATATATATGTATAGTCATATCGACGGGTAATTCAGATGTCACCGTCAATATCTATCACAAGATCAAAAGGATTTGAGTTCTCTCAGCTGTATCGGTAAAAAATCCGATATAATTTGGCTTAAAGTGGAAGATCGGAGACTGAAGTCCCGTATGTGCGGACGTACGACAGATCAATTCGCTTCGTTTGAGGGTTTAATGAAATGAATAATGTTATCAAATCAGATCCATATTCAACTCTGTTTCGTAAAACTGGTGATCGTAAAGTACGAACGGAAAAGTAAACACACGGACGTACGAACGACTGGGATATGAGGATGGAAACGTAAACTCACGAACGCACGAATGACCGGTAAGTAAGGATGGAAAAGCAGACTCATGGACGCGTACGAATGAGACTGGGAAATAAATTTGGAAAAGTAAACACACGAACGCACAGATGACTGGAAAAGTAAACACAAGGACGCACGAATGACAAGAAGGTGCTGGAGGAAAAGTAAACACACGAACGTACGAATGAAAAAGCACGGATTCGTGACTGGGCTGCATCTCCGAACATGAGGTGAAGGTGAGAGAAATCATTCCTTTCACCGAGTCCAATGAAAATGTGAGGCGATTAATCAGGGCACGTTAATTCCAAACTAAATGACCCAAAATGATTTATCACAGTCGGGAAATGGAGTCCTAAATTATCCAAAAACCGATTTGCCGAGGTGAGTAACTGTACGATTAATTATCCACAAGAGATTTACTAAGACGAGTGAAGAGAGTTATAATGTCTGAGCCTCAACGTACAGGCTGGCAATCTAGTGCAAGATTTGCCCCCCCCAAATCATCAGACCTAAGCTCAGGATTAATATAATCAAGATTAATGACATGATCAACAAGTGTAATCCACATACGACGCTAAATGCTTGTAACAAACAAATGTGAGGATGCATGATGGAAAATAAAAATAGCGTGATTTACACAACCGTATGTATGATTCAGATTGATTGTATGATTCAAACATGCGTACAAAATCCTGCGTCAAACGTCCCTTTGCATTATTCAAACTGGCTTACGAATGCATGATTCACACTGTCGTACGAATGCATGATCCACACTGACATGTGAATGCATGATTCAAAATTACGTACGAATGCATGATTCACATTGACGTACGAATGCATGATTCACACTGACGTACGAATGCATGATCCACACTTACATGTAATTGCATGATTCAAACTACGTACGAATGCATGATTCACACTGACGTACCAATGCATGAATCACACTGACGTACGAATGCATGATTCAGAGAGGTGTGAAAGCATGATTAGTATACACATGCGAATGGGTGATTTAAACTAACTCAAATAAACGTACAAATGCATGATTTCAACAGACATGGGAAAAGCCATTCATAGCGACATGCAAATCCAATGATTCGTCTGAATTTCACCTCCATACATTGGTTCTGACCCTTCGAGGATGTGCGCAAGTCCAGACCGAATCCCAGTCGACTACCAGCAACACATAGGCGAATTAAGTCTCTAAATACGAATTACATTTTGGGCAAAATACAGCAAACCACTCCATTACAATATTCCGCAGTTCTTGATGGAAGAAAATAGCATGCCATTAAATATGAATAAACGACACTTCTTCCAAGTTTATTCTTAAATAATATATGCAGATTATAAGTCCAATTTCATCCTCGCCTAATTTGGCGTCGTATGAAACACCAGCTCAAGAAAAATCCTTTGCATTCAGAGGTTTCCCTTCTCTCTTAACTTGAGCAGCAGCAACAAACAACCCAATACTTTGTCCTCCTAGTTATTTCAATTGACACATTTGTCGCGCAAGTTCTGCGAGAACCAACATATTATGGCGGGCTCACCACCACCGCTGAAATGGAAAACAAAAGCACATCGCCCATCACGACGCCCCCCGTCTGCCACCCACCGCCTGCACGTCACTCCGCCACCCACCGCCCCACCATCGCCTAACCATCCATGCGCCGACTCGCCATCCATTCACCACCCACCCCGCACACACCGCCCCGCCACCCAATACCCACAACCGCCCCATCGTCCACCCACCCACCGCCCTAGCGCCACCCATCACCAACAAACCACTCCGCTTACCCCTTACCCTCGGCCAAGGCACTCAGCCCACCGCACCATAATATGAATAAACTCTTATTAACGAGCAGGTTCCATTACCGCCTGGACACACATCCCACCTTAAACTGCAACTGGGGCGCTCCTACATCACCTCGGGATTAGGGCAGGAGAGCCAGGAATGCTCGCTCCTCTTGCAACGTACCTGGAAGGTCTGTCTTCATTCCAGGCTCGACGAAGAGCAGGCAGCCAGGGAACTGCCGCCTCCGCCAGGAGCCCACTTACCTCATGGCTCCGAGAACCGCGTACGGGTACGGGCGTCCACCAGTCCCGTCATTTCTAAGGCGATGGAGCTGTCCGCTTCCAAGAGGAAGGCTGTTTTCAGTCACGTATCTGAACACTGTCGCCTGACTTTCCCTTCGTTTTATTTTTGGGTGTGTCAATTTGGCATACTCTCTCCTATACACTGTCGTCAAAAAATATAAGGAGTCAAAAGTCAATCTATATATACATTATGCACGCAGGTAAGAGCACGAGGAAACGGGAAGTATTTTCCGTTTAGTGGTTTTGTCTACTCTCTCTTATGTAGACTCGTAACAAATGAACTTTTTTCATATATATATATATATATATATATATATATATATATATATATATATATATATATATAAATATATATATATATATTGATACATATTATGTCTTACAACTTTAAGGTGTGTGTATTTAAATCGACATCACAGAATGATGCGCACCTGTTTCCATCATAGGAACATTTGGACTAATTCATCCTGTCAGAGATTCTCTTCCGCCCCTTACAGACCGGTAGCATGACGTGCTGTTCTGCAGACCTCTTGTTAGTGTCTCGGTTATGAGAACAACATCCCAGGTCTTCCAACAGCTGTGGTTGGTTGGTTGGTTGGTTGGTTCCAGTTTCTCTCGCATCCATAGCTCACACAGCCACCGTAAATCTCACTTCGTGTGTTTTCTCCCCCATTCATAGTTTAACCAGTAAGCAACAATGGTGGACAACACTGTGACACACGACCCCATTCAGATTTTTTTTTTTTTTAAGTCTTAAACATCGTTTAAAAGCGTTGCTTCAGTTTTGAAATGGTATCAGTCGACGAGATTCACTAGTCAATCACACACACACACACACACACACTAGATTTCCTGACTGTTGTGCATTACAAAGTTTATTATATCATCATTTAATCCGTGAGTGACACTTGTATTAATCTCATGGGGTTTCTCCTCGGCCTGGTTACACTGGCAGACGACACAGCACATTTTTTCGTCAGTAAAGCCTCTCATGTCCGCTGCTCTCTCGAGAGAGGTCCAGCAGTAATCCTCTCCATGCCAGTCACGATCCTACGATATATACCTTGCAGCAGATCCTTCCAAGTGGAGATTTCATCCTCCTTAATTTGTTTTGTCTATTATATATATTTTTTCTTCCTTCATGATGATTTCCCCCGCAACACACTAGTTAGCATTTAGGCCCATATTTATCCAATGCCGTGTTTAACGTGTTCCGTTCGCTTATTGCTTTCCCCCCCCCCCCCCCCTCTCTCTCTCTCTCTCTCTCTCTCTCTCTCTCTCTCTCTCTCTCTGAATCTGCTGGTACCGGATACTTTTACCAGGAGCAAAAAAAGAAAAAAAATGGTACCGATTGCTTCTTGCCACCACAAAAATTTTGTGGAAGAAAGAGATTATTGAAAGTACAGTAATTGGAGCATGTCGTGAGTATAATGACTAATTCGCTTTGAGGTGTACAAAGCGAATTTTTTTGGTTCGTGATATCCAAAGTTGCAAAAGAGGTTCTGTGGTGCTTTTTATCGGTTTGTTTACTTATGCACGTTTTCTTTATCTTGAGCCTTTGGGGGGTAACTTAAACTACGTACCCCAGGTTTAACCATTTGGTTGATAATAGCAATGATATAGAATTGTAATTATTATAACGATAAAGTTAACGGTATACTGGATCAACTGTAGCTCAGCGACATCATCCAGAAGCACACTTGTGGAAGCCCACTGCTTAAAGTCTCATCCCTGGAAATCCAGGTTAAGGAAAGTTAACCTTAATTATCCAGGTGCACTTGACCTGATCATCCTCCCCCACAAGAACTTGACCTGATCATCCTTCCCCCACAAGAACACGACTGGAACATGAAGGCACGATCCTTGGTTATGATGGCCATTGACCTGACTGTCAAGGGCCGAATCACACTCAAGCGATCACATTCCATACCCAGGGGCCCTACGTGAGTGCTGGTATGGCCTGGCATGTTAGAATTTAAAAATCACATCGTAAATTGAAAGACGTCATACATTTTTTTCCATACTTATTCAGCATTTCCCGCGCTAGCGCGGTAGCGCCAGGAACAGAAGTAGAAAGGGCGCATCCGCTCACGTCCATTCTCTGGCTGTCATGTGTAGTTATTCAGCAACAAGGATGGAGTGTAGCCAAGTGATGTACGGATGTTGCTGGCATGGATGGAGTACAGCCAAGTGACGTATGATTGGTGAAGATGATGTAGAGGTGGTAAGCTCGTTAGGATGTACTACACCCTTGGGTAACGAGCGTTGACGTGGGAGAAGTACACTTGGTATTGTACATCCAGGTTATGTGCTACCAGCAATGGCGTGGGTATACAACCACGTGATGGAAATCACATGTTCGTAGAGATGAAGAAAGTGATATGCAACTGGTGTTTGTTTTTCGTAGGGGGAGGTTGTACGTTTAAAGTACATTCGGCGGTGATGTACAGCAAGAATAAGAAGCTGTGGTGTACGAGAAGCCTTGGGGCATGCATGGTGTACAGCCGGGGATGATTCAGGGGGCCCAGGTGCAGCTCCAGTCCCCCCCCCTCTCCCTCCCCCCTCCAAACTCACACACACACACACACACACACACACACACACAGCGTCCTGGCTCAACAGGCACCGTGTTTCATTACCCGGCCGCCGTATAGAGAGTAAAGTTATGCAGATGGTATACGCGAGGTTAGGAGCTGATGACGACAGACTACCCGCCCCCCCCTCAAGAGCTGGCAGCCAGCCACCTGTGGTAGTATGGAGAAGGATTATTGAGGTATCTCAAATTTTGATTTGATCATTCTCATTTGTATTTTCTGGGGAATATATATATATATATATATATATATATATATATATATATATATATATATATATATATATAT
>JAYMFT010287891.1:0-10400 GCA_038088735.1 Panulirus argus | reverse complement strand
GGGTTAACTGTGGACCGACTGCCGCAACCAGGATTCGAACCTATGCGCTTGACCCTGGGCGGCCCGTGAATGCGTCATGGTATGTCCTGTGGTCGTCTGGGACACTCCGGACAGGACTGGACTGGCTTTGGATGTTGACTTCTGGTGGTGTGGTCGGTCGTGGTGTGGGCAGTGCTGTAGCTGGCAGTGCATTCTACCAAACGCAACTCACACCACAGCACTAACGAACACCCAGGTAGTTACTAACGATCCAATTACATCATTTCAAGGTGAAAAAGTCAAACTGTAATGTGCAAGTGTACCAGCAGCAATCAAGAGAAAAGGGAACGTCAAATGTCTTTTATGAAACACTCTCGATCCTGCATTTGGTTATGTCCCTCTGTTCCCCCTAATCATCACCACACTCAGACCTTAAATTTCGAACCCCGACCTCCATATCTTATTCAGATGTAACACTTTCTATCCACTATGTACACCATACGATTCTGTCTACATGGATTCGCCCAACGTTTTCATATCGTATACGTTCTTAACTTTTCAGTACACGAGGCGTTATGACCTTGACTTTTGACCCTTCACCTCATAAACTTGACCAAATGACGAACTTTGTATATAGTATACGTGGTACAAGTTTTGTCCACATCCAATCACTAAGTCACGATATATCGTTTAGACCTTAGCTACACCTGGCGTGAAAGATTAAATGAAAGATGGTACTGACAGCAGACGGCCGCTATAAGACTGGTTTCACGTTTAATGTTATAGAAATAGTAGTGGAGAAAATTAGTGAAATCTAGAAATACAGAGCAATTACAGTCGTTCTAACGTCAAAATCACGACGTCAAAATTGCCATATAAATGAACCTACAGCAACATTCGCAATTACAAATGAGATCAAGTCCTGTAAAGTCCACGAGAAAACGCGTGTTTATCATTTTCCAAGACAATTCTTAACATTTAGTATTGTCCACAGTAAAACTGTGGCCAGCGGCTTGAACTAGCCGTCCAACATTTGGGGAGAGTTTGCCCGTGTTGAGCCCAATGTAATTCCTTGCATGTCATCTGAGTGTCGTGACACAGAAACTGTAATGCACGGCAGTGACGAACTACACAGACGATGAAACACCAGTATATTCTATATAATGAGGCAACAGCAATATCTTAACACTACCACTGCAACAGGCTGGATGAAGATGAGGTACAAGCACCAAACGCACCGACATACAAACAAGGATACGTCTGCCCTAACAGATAGACAAGGGGACGTCTGTTCCGACATACGGACAGGGATACGTCTGTCCCCACATACAGATAAGAGTATTTCTTTCCACACATACAAAGATACGTCTGCCCCGACATACAGACAGGGGTACGTTTGTCCCGACATGCAGATAAGGGTACGTCTTTCCCAGCATACAGACAAAGGTACTTCTACCCCGACTTACAGACAAGGGTACGTCTGCCCCAACAGAAAGACAAGGGTTCGTCTGTTCCGACATACAGACACGGTACGTCTGTCCCAACATATAGATAAAGGTACGTCTACTCCGACATACAGTCAAGGGTATATCCGCTCCGATATACAGATAAGGGCACATCCACCCCGACATAGAGACAAAAGTACGTTTATTCTTATAAAAATTAAGGGTGATAAGGGTACATCTACCCTACAATACAAATGAGGATACGTCTGCCTCGACACACAGACAATACAAGAACTATCCAACACTGTATTATGTCTATGGACTCAAAGAAAGGTTAAAATTCAGACTTCTTTTTAACATTTTTTAAACACCCTTTTTCGTGTGCTAACTTACGTATAAGATATAAGTATTAATGAATGTGAAGAGTTAAAAGTGTACAACCTATCATTTCTGTAACTTTAAAAGAGAACCATTCTAAATGCGGCCTCAGAGGGGAAAAAAAATCAGCATTTATTTTTCAGTCGGATCGTCTCTCCATGTCATTTGGTCGAAATTTAGAACAAAGAGCAAGTACAAGGCCATTTCCCAAGTATTTAAGAACGAAAATTTTAATTATGTTAAAAACAGACATTCAGACGGTTGCAGACCCTGCATGGACTCCTGACCACTGTAATGTCAAGTGTCAGACGGTGGCGTCTACTCCTGATCCCGTGCACCAAATCCTGAAATAATCTTACACGCTCAGACACAACTATTCTTAGGCATCTATATCCCTGCCCTCAGCAATCACCTCCGTGATGTGCGCACCCTCCCTTGCTGTTTTACACACATTTCCCCCATTTTACGTGCACCCGTCGCACGCACCTCTCCCCTATCCAGCCGACCCATGCCCCACCAGGACCAACCATCTCCAATCTTCAGGTACTGAGGCAGACTGAGGTCGGGTCAGTGTTATTAGCAAATGGGTGTGTGATCGTTGGGAGGATCACCTGTGCCACATGCAAGCCGTCCCCGGGTCGCCCATTACCTTCATTAGGTGAGTCCTAATGTCCTACCGGAGAGATGATTGAGGTCCCGCGTCAACTCAGGCTGTCACACCCGTCAACTCCCGCCGATTGAGGGGAATCAATCGGCCTGTCGTTCAGGAAGCCAGATCGTGCGGTTACCAAGACCAGCAGGTCACGGCTCACGACCACAGGTCATAGGACAGACATTACACAGGCCATTAGGAAGGGGTTCACGTCACCCGCGTTGGGACTCGAACCTGAGGCACGACTCCGGCGGTATCGCCAGCCAGGCTCGTATAATAGATATCCTGATGATATGCGCTGTAGCTTCTGGCGCTAGTTTTACTTAAGTACAGGCAGCTAACAAGGCAATCCGGCTGGAGATAGTTACATCCGCTTTCTGGAGACATACCTAACCTCACTCGGGGAGTGACGTCATGCCTTGGCGAAGTAAATAACACAGGAGGCTTTGTTGTGGTCGCCTGTTGGTAATACAAACCTGCAAGCTGTTGGTACAGTATTTGTCACGAGTCAATACCAGTAACTCACGTCAACCATCAGCAGTTTTTGGAACGACCGATTGTAATAAGTTCCTGGGGAGATGGCAACGGTGCGGGGAAGCTCACGTGACTAGTAAGAGTCATGTTTACCACAGGAAGACTTTAGTTAAGGCGAGCTAGATAGTTCCTGAGGCGGGTAGCCGATGGAAATGGCCTGAAATCGATCACTCAGACATTCATGATAATGGTAAATGTTAGTGGAAGGTAATGGAAATGTAAACAGCGCGCCAAAACGTGTGCATTCTGCTGGCCGTCCACTGGGGGGCCACAAGTCCTTGTTCAATACGCTGAGGGAACATGTAACTCAAATCGAATCCAGTGGCCGTTCATCTCTATCATTTCTCGTCTTCAAACAGCGTTAAGTAAAGTTGGCAATCTTCGCGCACCATAAACCGAGGGGAGATGTGATGGACGGAATGCGAAATTACTCCCCAGTCGCTCCGACAGCAAACTGACAAATCGAAGCGAAGAACAGTTATGGACAGCGGGTAATGCGTAGCATCAGCGGGAGGGTCGGGCCAGTCCCGTCCGGACCCGGCTAACGTAAGCCAGCCGGGTGGCAGTACATCAAGGCTGGACCCGCCCATTACTCACCCATCACTGTTATTACGACCCCACCTACTCCTGCAGCTCGCCACTAACACTTGACCCGCCACGTTGGCAACCTTTCATCAACAACTCTCTTGATATAATATTAACAGCGCATTATATATGCGATATATGAAAATCAAACTCTTCATTCTTTAAACCGTCAAAGTTAATATCAAAATATTACTTGAAACGAGTTCAACACAGAGAAAAACAGGCGTGCACGTAAAAAAAGAAAAAAATGTAAGTACTCCTTGCAATAAAACATAAGAAAATTTATGGAACATTAAAAAAGAAAACGGGAAGAACACTGTCAACGCAAACTGTCTGCCACTACCGTACCTCCGAGCCAATTAAAACTGTCCATTAAGATAGGAAGACACTTCCATAAAATTATATCTCTTCGTGGCTGCTGGCATCGACGCTACGGCAGGATCCTCGTCTGATAACCATCGCTGAGCAATTAGCTTTATGAAGAGCTGGGCCTTAATTACCCAGCCAACGATAACAGCTCCAGCTCGGGCGAAGTTTTGAAGCTTTTACGAATATGGGAAACCTGAGTGTTGACGGCGGTGCTCTACGTGATATGGGGACAAGCCAAGTGCTCCCACAGTGACTGCGCCTCACGATCGGTGGACATGACTAATGGCCTTTTGTGTCAGACAACAGTCGATTGTCATTACTATTTGTTCATTACGGGCAGAGGGTTTTACACTCGTGTTACCTCTCTCTCAGTAATGTATACATGTGCAATGTTATTTCCTTTACAAGGGTACACGCATGCATGTGCCATGGCTTACGCGCGATTCTCAGTGAACGACTAATCGTGTAAGGAAGGATAAGCAGTTGGATTGGTTGCGTCACCTGTCAAAACCGAGTCTCGATCGTGGGCCCCGTGAGATCCAAGCGTGGCCATGCGAACTACTACACCACGTAAACTCTACTCGTAAATGAACGGACTTAAATATTCTGTACTTAACCCTACACAAATCCCGAGTGAACATAACTTGATTAAAAGACTTTTAGAGGCTAACGAGTTACTACGTTATGATGTGGTTTCCCATGAAACACTTGATTCACTTGTTTAGGTAACTAAACCAGGTTCACCATATCCTTCAGAGCTGCCCTTCCTGCCCACCCAACCCCTGCCGATTAAGCTCGGCGCCAACCAACCACTGCCAGTTTACCCAGACCCTCAGTGCAACACCAGCCAGTCCTCGTCGGCTCTTGCCGACCCTTAGAGTAGTCATCAACCAGTCCATACCGACCCGGGTCTACCCTCAATGTGGGGGATTACCCAATCCTTGCCGACTCGTGCCGACCTTTAGCATACTAATCAACCAATCCTAGCCGACTCGCGCCGACCTTTAGTGTAAGGATCAACCAATCCTTGCCGGCTCGGGCCAACCCTCAGTGTGGGGATCAACCAAGATAAACAAACAATGAGGCACTCGCTATATTGATATAACAACTCTACTATGAGCCACCTAAAGCCACAGTAGCTGACAGCGGATTACGCCACGGGGAGGGGGAAAAGAGGGGAATGTGAGAGGGGCTGGGAGAGGGAGAGGAAATGGAGGGGAGAGAGAGAGAGGCGAGTCAAGCAGACGATGGCATGAGAGAAGCCACGGTCCATATGTGCCACTCTTGTATATAATGTTACTCTCCCCCATCCCCTCCCCCTTTCCCCTCCCCCCCCCGTGGACGAGGAGGGAGGGACAGGGGGGAGGTGAGGGTTATAGAGGGAGGGACGGAGGGAGGAAAAGGGAGGATTACGGTCATCCACAAGGAGGGAGGGAGCGATAGAGATGGAGGGGATCAGACTAGTTGAAAGATGGAGCCACAGGGAGGGCAAAAGGACAGCTTGAAAAATGAATTAGGGCACAGGGATGAGAGAGAGAGAGAGAGAGAGAGAGAGAGAGAGAGAGACGGAAAAAATAAAAGCAGAGAAGGAGAAAAAGGAAAATCACAGCACAACCCGAGAAATGTCACACGAGTGAGCGAACTGTTGCAGAGAGAACAACAGAAAGCTGCAAGTACTGAAGTTGGTGAACAGGGAAACAGCAACAACAACAGCTGCAGCAAATACAGCACAATGCATATCAGTAGGTTCCACATATACGACAAGCTGGGTCGGGTGACTGAGGATGATCGTTCTAATAAGTAACGTTTAGCCCCAGGGAGCCATGAGGCCGTTGGCGTAACTGAGCTCGTCTTTAACCAAACCACTGAGGTTCAGGCTGAAGACTGTCATCACACACAAAGGTCGTATCATCGTATGGGCGGGTGCTTAAGGACAGATTTGTCACACTTCTCCTCCCCCTTCCCCCCCCTTCCTTCTCCCCCTCCCCCCTCACAATAAGCGCAATCTGTGAATACGTAAAAACAAAATGAAAAACTCAAAGCCCAAAAGGAATACCTGCTAATACGATAAACTTTGATTAAGATGTACTGGGCACAAGGTAAGCTGTGTGGTAGGCAAGCCAGAGGTGGCTGCGACTTCATCCTGAGTTATGTCGTCTCAAACTATCGTGTAGTGCCCAGCTTCAGCCTGCGTGTGATAAATGGAAGGATTCGGGAAGCTGTAGGAATCAAATAGTCTTTATAAGTTTAACCAGACCGTTTATCCAGCACTGCTGCACCACCACCACCACCACCACCAGCGCCACACATCATTTCCAAGGGAAGAAGGGGATTAATCTTCACCGCGGAGGGCGGCACAACACGACGCCGCGCAGGGGCTGCTCTGTATCTAGTAAAATCCAGACTCTTATATCCAAAAAATCCGCACGTTATTCTCGAGTGAAAAGGGCTGCACATACCTTATCTGGCCAGAGCCATACCGTAAACCAAAGACAAGATCTGGAATATTTCTCGCCCGCTGTACCCTCCCTCTCTCCCTCCCTCCACTCACCTCGCCAAACACTCGGCTTTTATTAACACGGGCAGACTCTCTTAATGTTTTATGGAGGGTTCGCCTGCCGCGTGGTACGTCGCCGAGCCAACAACCAGCAAAACACTACGACAATAATTACTGTACGGGAAATCATCTGAATATACAGGGGGAAAAAAGGGCATTGAAGCGATCCTTCCGCCTGGGTTACATTGTGGTGGTTTCTCGCTTGTGGACAGCGGCCATCCTGCTAACCCACCTCCATAACGAGGTGGCGGCCAGCCCCCAACAATTGTTGACTATTGTTGTTCGATTTTGAGCCGATTCCTACCCGATTTCGAGCCATTTAAAATGCCGGCCGTTCCCGTCTGCCGTTATGGGCCCCAGTTATAAATGACCGGAGGTGCCAGTTTTTATTTTTCGTTATTTAATTTTCCCGGCCCGCCGAGATAAAAACTGACGTTCAGTTCCTGCCGGTCCATAGCAATTAACTACATGGCTAAATGAAATCATAACCGGAATTAATGTAAATTGTCCCAGACCAGCAGAAATATTGTCATTCACGAAGGCAATTAGAGCGAGTGTCCAAATGTCATGTAATTGAGTTTATTTACAAGCCCATTGTGGTGGTAACAAGTTGGTCGCAGTGTTACCAGAGGTATCATAACAAAAAAAAAAAAACATTTATCTCTAAAACTATTCAAAATACAATATCCATGTACACAAAAATGCTATCTTATAGGGAAGACCGAAAATCTCTAACGTTTACAAATACAAATTAACATTTGGCAAGTATCATCGTAATGTGGGAAGGATTGCACACTTGACAACTCTGGCTGGCGGGGCAGATGACCCAACTGGCAACAAACTGACTACAAAATAAATCACATTCCCTGAAATGCGATCTCGTATGTGGCTAATGTCTGGTATTTTACATGACGGTACGTGTGTTGCTATATCAGGATTTAAGCGTGTGTAATTATCTATCTGTAATTACTTATTTGTACGGTATGGGGCTGGCCTCAGTTGGGCCTCTTGAACTATATCATCGTAAACGTTTTTGAACTTCAGCATGTTGTTCGCATTTCACAATTTCGTTTTTTGTCCACTCATGAGTCAACCAATAATCTTATTATATACGTACTTTTCCAAATACTTGACTTGATCACTATCATGGTATAACCTCAGGATGATGTGTCTTGACATTGTTCGAACTCGTCGCTGTTGACTTCATCCAACTGGATCAAAATCTTACAATAGTGATCAAATAACACTTCTTTTTTTCCGTCTTTCATGGCGGACAAATTTATGGCCTCCAGTCTCTTACCTGTAACTCGGCTTTATTAGTTCTGGTACGATCCTTGCTGCCCTCCTCTAGACCTTCTTTATCAGTTCTTTGTTCATAGGGACCAGAACAAATTTGAAAAGCAAGATGTGTATCTGTGTGTGTGTGTGTGTGTGTGTTTTGATATAATATTTATCAATAAAATGTACGGGAAACATTGTCACTTCACCGTCAGTTAGTATCCTGTTAACAAGGCGCTCCTATATTGAATGAGAAACGGAGATTACTAAGACAACAGATGGTGCCACACGGGATAACTCTGCCAAGACAACAGATGGCGGCACATGGTATCACTAGCAGGAGGTAGCGTCAACAGAAAACGTCGTCACCCGTGCAACACTACAATTTTTTTTTTTTATGTTGAAGGCTCCAGTCACGGACAAAAGTCCACATCAAGGCCGGGTCCTAATTGAAATATAGACAGGATTAAGAAACAGAAAAAAAGAAAGGGAAAGTATTTACAAATATTTGAGAAAGTGAAAGACCTGTCTTTTGAAATTAAGGGCACTCATGAAATATGGCAAATCCCATCTTCAACTGTTTAAGGATACTGGTGCCATCCAACAACTGGGTCAGTCAATCAGGTGACAACTAGCATATCCAATCATTCTATCAAACATTCTCATTCATCAGGCGATTTCCGCTGCTTATCAAAGCGTAGCAAATGTCGAGAAATGCATGGGTCACATGCATTGTTGAGCTTATGCAGGGTTCGTTATCGCTTGGGTTGACGGACCCGGTTATACATCAGACCCACAAAGCTATGCTGTTCAAGGGGATCCGGGACGGTTCTTGTGAAAATCCATAGAAATATTCATATGTAGTATTTTGATTCTCTCTGTAAAGCATTTAAACTGTAAGCCATATAAAACGTTATATCTTTTATATATAGTGAACGCACGGGCAAAACATGTCCCAAATCAAGGCCATCTCAGGTGAAAGAAAATAGTAAAAGGAAAGAGGTTAGACAATAACCAGAGTTCCGCAGGTGTTTGTAGACCACTCTTAAAGTAATGAAAGTAATGGAAGGGGGAAAGACAACAGAAGGAAGAGGGTTCCACAACTTAGCTGTTCCAAGCTAGAAGGAGGTATGACAGCCAGTCCTCGAGTGGCTAGTCTCCATACAGAAACTGTGGGAAGTACCAACGAAATTCATCCTACGTGTCCAAATCTTGAGGGTGGAGAAACATGGAAACTTCATTTACCAAGAAAAAAAAGGGCAAATGATAGGACAGAACCCTGAGGAACACCACTATTGATAGGATAGGAGAGGCAAGTCGCTCCATCGACTACTACTGTGGTGGATCGACCTGAGAGAGAACTGTTCATCTGGAAACAGAGAAAAGCAACAAAACTAAAGGAGAAGAGTTTAGAAAGCAAAGACACGCCACGCCCTGTCGTATTCTTTGGAGGTGTTGAGGGCCCAACAAAAGTTTCATTAAAATGCCTGATAGAGCAGGACTAGAAGAGTCACATTGGAGAGATCACCAGTAAACATAGCACTGCGAAATCCATGCTGGTGATCTGAAAGAAAGAAATGGAAGTCCGAGTATCTGAGAAAGTGTGAGTTTAGAGTTTCGTAGACTTTGGAAATAGCAGAAATGAAAGTAACAGGGCGATAGTTGGAGGGGTTAGAGATGTTACCTTTTTGGGGGGTATTGCAATGTTGTATGTAAATTTAGATATGACACGGATTTGACGGTACAGCTTCCCCAACCCATAATCATGTTTATGATGCCACCGTATTCTGGTGTTTGCAACCGCCGTTTCTATATTGACATCTGCGTGAATGTACTTGCCAGTTATAACTGTATATGCCATAACCATCACAGTTGTCTGTCACTTGGTGTTGACTTTCTTCGAAATGGATGAATTGTCAGTTACAAGCTTATAATATTGGTCTCCATGTGCGCTACTGACTCGGAGTCTCGAAGTCAAATTCAACCCATCCTCCACCCACATCCTCGACTCTCAAATGGATTTCCTTGTTGCAAACACTGAAGGTGTTAAGGATTTGTTGGTTGGTGGATGTAGCTTGAGATTTATGGACTTAATGGTCCTGCCAGTTGATAGCCCACACAACCTTAACCATTTCAAACCGACAAACACAAGGGTCATATGTGCAGCGAGAACCTAGAAGGCCTCAGAAATATCTTGAACACCTGAAGAAAGAGTTAAATCTTTTCATTGGTGACGATATCTTGCCGATGACAGCGCATTGATCCAAATCACTAAACAGTCTGCTAAAACAGTGTACGGTAATTGATCAAAGAATATCTTGAACACCTGATGGAGGTGCTCAAGATTTTTCGTTTGGTGGTTAGAAATTGACGTTGACGGCCTTAATAACCCTGAAAGTCAATAGACCTAAACCACATATAAACAGCCAACGAAAACCAGTCCGCCTAGTACACACACTGCGCGGGCTTAATTCTGACCTTAATTGCTCAAATTAACGACCCAACTGACATCTTTCAAAGCTTAGCGTGTTTTGCTAAAGTAGGTATGTAAATATTAAACAAATCGATGAATGGGTGTTAAAATTACATAATAAGAGTTACACATACCTTTTCAATATATATA
>JAYMFT010287880.1:0-10400 GCA_038088735.1 Panulirus argus | reverse complement strand
GTGTGTGTGTGTGTGTGTGTGCAGGGCGCGTGTGTGTGTGTGTTCGTGTGTGTGTGTGTGTGTGTACGTACCATAGGAATAAGAAATACGTGGAAGCATTCGTAGCGGTCGTAACAAAGTTACGTCTGAAGTTCCTTGCTCACAAACTCTGCACTTGTGCCATTTGCTGCGACAGGTTCTCGCCATCGGTAGTAATTCGTAATTTGTATACCGCGTTCTAGTTTTTTTTTTCATCTTTGCCACAAGAGTATGCAAAATTTTTTGTTCCCATTTTCTTTTGGCGTTGCTCGATTCGGTCCGATTTCTGCTTCGAAACAACAGATTCGTACTGTTCACTCCAGTCGACCCTGTTTGCAATGACCCGTTTGCAATAAGGCAAGACGTTGAGGAAAACCCGCTAAGGAATCTCCGAATTGACGGATTTTATAAGTCAGAGGCACTGCGGTAGATGGCGTGAGAAGTTGTTTTGACTAACATCATCCTCTGTGTTCAGTATCAGCAGGCGGAGCAAACTTCCTTGAGGATATGATAGCCTTTGACGAGAGCCATATACAGATGGTGTTGTACTCCTCTCGAATGGTCCTGTCATGGTAGGGGGTCTCTGCTGGGGTCTTTCTCCCCCATTCGTGTTTCAAAGCGACATGTAGACCCACATTATAGTCAGCTCCCTCTTCAGAGACCTAGGTTTCGAGAGTTTACCATCTTCGCGAGGTATTCCAAGCCCAGAATTTACGACTGTCCAAAGGAAAATCTATTCTTCTTTGCCTCGTAGGTACTGCCTCGTACACATGACTCGTGTTTTAGTCTCCTTGAAGGGTCGTTAATGCTGATCTTCGAGGAGAAAGAGTCACTTGTAATCAGACAATCGTTCAATAACCAGTTTCCAGACCGTGAGGATAATACACACTTCAGTAAACCAGATGGATTCCTAGTTGATCCTTTCAAGATCTCCAAGGGCTTCTTGTAGATTGTAGAGACCCGTCTGTATATGTGATTTGTAGGAGATGGCGTTCAGGGGTGAGATGTCAATATGACTCAAGGCGTCCTATATATAACAACTCCAAGCGTCAACGCTGGCTGCGACCCGAGCAGACGTTTGGAGTGGAAAGGAGAGAAGCGATATGGTCGAGGTCTCTTCACTGTCAACTGAGAGTTGCAAGTGTTTAGTTCGTCACTAAATCCTTCATTGACATTTTGTCTCGAATTTCTGTGTGTGTTGCTGGCCAGTTGCTAAGGTTGGTTGAAAAGAAATTTCAACATTTTCCAAAGTTGAGCTAAGCCACTTCTTCAAACCTCAGACTTGCATGTTTCAAACTATGGAGTGTTGAATTAGGCATAGGTTTTGTCTTCATTAAGCTAGGATGTGCTACTGTCTCGCCTGATGTACTTGCGTAGTTATAAGAATAATTGGATGGTGTCAGCTGAAGTCACTTAAATATATTCCACAGTGCTAGGCTGTTAAGTTACGTCCAAGCAGCGTATGTGGGACATTTGGCATTAATCAGAAGGGATTTAGCGCAGTTTTCATTAGAACTTTCTCCTAGAAAGAATTCTAATAAGCGATATATATATATATATATATATATTATTTTTTTGTCTTGAATGGTGATCGTTTCGTATGCCATTTGGACAACGCTAGAGGAATCTGTAGAATGAGAGAGGGCGAAGCCAGCACTCAGTTCCACGACCCCCTCTATACGTATGAAAAGGATTTAGGTCCCCTTCCCAGGCGTACAACATGCGCATTTGCTTCACAGCCGCTGTCCATTTGGAACTCAATGGCTGGAATTACCAGATGATTTATATTCGTCTCTTAAAATATTCCGGGGTGAGAGATGGTTCGAATGGAACATTATCTAGCAGATCCACTACGTTGAACTTCTCCCCTCTCTCTCCTGTTGCATACAAGTTTATCATTTTCACTGCAGAGTTAAAGCCATAGAGTTTAACACCCATTGTACAGCACTCCGCGACCCCCAGGGTATTCTGACACTAATGGGGGAAGCATGGATTAGAACATCAAACATACTGCACGAGGGAGGTGAATCAATTCATGTAAACAAGAGAAGGAGATTTAGGAGTTTTAAGAGACCCTGCGTGAGGCGGACACTCCCGAAGTTACGCTACATTGAAGGCTCTCTTGTGACTTTGATAAATGGTAGCTAATACCACCCACAGGGGAAGCAGTGATCAAAATTGTGGTAGTTCATGAGCCAGTTAAGAAAGTAGTCTTCATTTACTGGGATTATTACCCCAGGAGACGTACTTCCATCTCCCCCACCAGGCCTGAAGTCTACTGGAGAGGTAGACTTGAATAGAGGTGCTCACTCCCTGTTGGGAAGTTGGGGTTTGATATAATAGCAATGGCGAACAAGCTTAGAAAACGGCTGAAGAATATTTGTAATACCTCCAGATTTCTCTTGAAAGAGATGTGCTTAGATGTGCGATTTTTGACGCTTCCAGTTTCGGTTTTGGCTTTCCCAACAGCGTCCCTCAATGCGTCTCAAGGCTTCGTGTTGACGCATCACCTATTGTCGGGTTGAAATCCTCAGCGAAATCATCGAGATCTTATCTCGGATTGCTTCTGGTAAACCATCCCTCACTTGAGGTCGAAATAAGCCGAGAGAACGGGCTATGGAAAGCTTTAAAGCTGAGGGCTAGGCTGTAGTAGCGAGCAGGGAAGAAGGCTGAGAACGTGGTTGAGTGGCGACTGAAGGTGTGGTATACCAGTTATATGTCCTGTGGGAGCCTTGGTGTTCCGGGGTGTTGCACACGTCAGTAGCAGACGGCGTTCCTGCGCCGGGATGGAGCTGTCGGCAAGGGACGTGCATTACACGAGGACCAGCAGACACAACACAACCTCGCTGCCTTGGTCGGTCCCATCGGAAGTACCCAAGGCGGGGGATCCCGCCTGTAAAGGGAGTTCTTCCCCGTTCCTCGTTGAACGCTAAACGAGATTGAATGCGTGAGGGAATCGGGAGGGTAAAACCACCACCAAACCCACTGGGCAACGACGGAGTCGGGTAGAAAGTGTGGGTTGGGAACTTGCTTCTCTTGTCTCTCGCCCTCTCTCTCTCTCTTAAAGCACGCTGGATCAGTGAGGTCACAGACGCCTGGTGGATATCGACGGATTTCCTACGACGGCGGCCTGGGTCGCGGCCGATTCAGTTTGATGCAGTCATACTCGGGTGCGCGAGAGAGAGAGAGAGAGGGGGGGGGGGTCGTCCATCAGCACTCCTTCGTTGATGACCAAGACGTAGGCGTCATCAATTCCCGTCTTCAAGCTGGTGTCATTGCTTGCAAGGACTTTTTGTGTGTATGGCTGATGGCGTCGCTACTTAAAGAGACGCAGTGGCGAAGACGATGCCCTTTAGCAAAGTCTCTTCAGGTCACCTTCGGCATCGCCTTCAGCCTCGCCTCTGTGATCTCCCCTTTTACCGTGTCTTTCCCTTCGAGAGTCGCTCTGAACGGGCCAGACCTCACCGCCCCTATAAATCTCCATTTCCAGGCAGATCGGCATAATCGTTCTCCTGCTGCTGCAGGAGGAAGAGAGTTGAGATTCCCCCGTCCTCCACGGGCGGGATCATAAATATATTCAGGAGCTGCCCTAGCCTCTAGAGCCGCTTCGTCAGTCGGACCATTATTCATTCACCTGTGGTCCTGCGTTTCCGTAGGCTTCAGCCGTAGGGGCAATAGTCCCCTTTTCCCCTTAGGGGAAGTTCTTCCGCCGTTTAAGGATGACACAAAAGAGGGACCCCGTCTGTGTGGGTGTCTCCCACCCCTCGGCGCTACTACTGAAGGGGCAAGAAAAAGAAATGGGGGGAAAAAAAGACACCGAGTCGTTTGTGTTAAACATGAGCGGTGAGCCACCGTCCCTCGTCTCACAGGAGGAGTAGGGAGGAGGAAGAGAGATGGGTGCAGTGAGGTAGCTTGCTTGACCCTCCCTAGAATGCCTTGACTGTACAGGATCTCAGGTTCACCAAGGGCACTGCCACGGTGTCCGCTATACAAGACGCACCACCAGCCTCACAGAAACCACGAGACAATGGCAGGCTTCAGAGTTGAGAAGGCCGTGTTGCACGAGTGGAGAGAGAGAGAGAGAGAGAGAGAGAGAGAGAGAGGGCGTCAAAACTCGCTCTGCTTGTTGGAGGGGCCGGAGGAGGAGGCGGCGTTGACCAGCAGTATAGATCCGAAGTTAGAGCAACTTATTCTCATTTTTGACTTCGGCGCGACGGCCACTTCACTCCAGCTGGATGAAGTCACGTTCTTCTTCTCCATCTTTTGGCTTTAAGACCATCCTGTGTCTGCTTAGACGAAGCCCTTCAGTGATAGCCCAGGCGAAGGGTACGTGTTTAGGGGCAGGTGGAGGAAAGTATAGACCGTAGTGGTGTAATGGTTAGCTTTACTGACAAGCGACGTATTCACGGGATCGAGACCTCATGGGTTCGAATGCTAGGTGCGGCAGTCGGTCCACAGTCCACCGAGCTGTTCATCCTCCCATTGGGAATGATTAGGGTAGGGTAGAGAGAGAGAGAGAGAGCTGCATATGAGGATTCGAACCCTGGGAGGGTTATGTTTGTCACGCCATCATGGCTGCGATATATTAAAGTCCATAGATGACCTCACCCTCTTATATGCCTTCTCCAGAACCATAAACGCCTGTAAATATTCCTCTTATTCTAAGCATTTCTCTCACACACACATTCTTCAAGGCAAATACCTGATCCACACGTCCTCCACCACTATTAAAAGTCGCATTTTTCCTCCGCAGTCTGAAGCTCTCTGCATCCTAACCACTCTTTCAACCACCGCTGTGCCTTACGACTTACCAGCTACATTCAACAAACTTTTGCCTCTGTAATTTGAACTTTCTTGTCCCCCTTGCTGCTATGCAGTAGCACAAACTTTTTACCAGTCCTCAGGCACCTCACCATGAGCCACACATACAATGAAAAGTCCAACTATCCAATCAACAAAACACAATCTACCCCTTTCTCAAGATATTCAAAATTAATCCAATCCTCCCTAGACGCCTTGCCGCACTTCATCGTATGCAAAGCTTTCACTGCTTCATATATTTTTTCAACCGAACGACTTGCAGTTTGACTATCTCATTTCGCATAGCTTCAAGTTTAAATCATCCCACATCTGCCATCCCATCACTGAACACCTTCAACAGTCCTTCAAAATACTTACTCCATCTTCTCGTCACTTCATTTCTGCTAGTTTTGCACTTCCCCATTTGTTCCTTTCACTAATTTTTCCTTTTGATGTCCTGTTTTTCACACAACCTCCTAAATCATTTTCTTATCTATCTTGAAGTTTACTAATACTCTCTAACCGCAACTCACTTATACCCTCTTTTTCAGCCCCTGCACTTCCTCGACCTCCTGTTGCTCTCTGTTGTACATCTCCCAATCACTTGCACTCCTTCCCTACAAATAACTTGTATCTGTCATCCCACCACTCATTACCCTTTCTCACATGCTCACCTCCTGCCTTTCTCATGCCTCACACTTATGCATGTAAGCAGTGCTTCCCTAAATATTTCCCATTCCTCGCCCATTCCCATAGCTTCACTTACACTCAACCTTTAGCCGTTCTACACAAGTGTCTCCTGGTATTTCATCACACAAGCTTTATTTCCAAGCTCACACACTTTATCTTCCCTTTTTCCCACCTATATCATTTCCTCTTTACCTAAAATCTACACAGTCCTTCTCCTTCGCCTCCACCAAATCATCAGACATCCTACCAGCTGCACTTTTTTTGCACATTCACATCTAAAAGTCTCTCCTTTCCTCTCCTCATCTTGGTTACATCCACACACAATCAGACACCCTAGCCTGAGCCTTCGAGGAGGATGAGCACTCCTCCACTGCCTTCTCCTCTTGTTCCAAATTTTAGAAAGTTGCATGGAGGGAAGGATTACCATCACCAAGCTTCTACCCCTCGAGACCCTTCCATCTTCTGTAGGGCTGCAGCAGCGTTAACTGTACAGTGGCTGGGGCCACAGATCGTAAAGCGAAGTGATATATGTGTGTGTGTGTGTGTGGCTAGAGTGTAGGGCAATTAAGCATGAACTTATGTCTCAGTACCGTGTGTAGATTTCAGGAACAATTCAGCGTTCGGATCTTCATGTACTGCACCCCAGCCTCAGAGTCGGACCAGTACCACTTCAGGTTTTTGCGACCCTCCGTGCCATACGACAGTGGCATCTTCAGAGATCAGGAACAACCACCTTTCACATTTCACAGTTTCCCCAAGACATGGAATAAATTCCAGAATTATATTCTTTAGTCTGGTTGGGAGAGGATTTTTCCAGCTTCCAGGCCGACTGTAATATCCATAATTTCTTTGCCGTAATCCCGTGTCAGAGCGTCCAATTTAAAGATGGAATCATTTGGTAGGTAGTCATTTTACATTTCTCGAATCGTTTTCGTCTCGTCAAAGACAAGATTTATGCATCCTATTCCAAAAGCTCCTCTGCATCTACTCTATACTCTTATTCTTTATTAAAAAATTTGACTTCAAACGTGTAATCTACTTTGACGGGACGTTGTCCCCCAGCGATAGGGTCTGACAGCACGTTAAAAGAAAAAAAATGTCGAAATAGTAAGCCACGAGCCGGTGATACCATTCCAGACCCAAAAAGCTGCCGCCTCGCTTTGATCTCTCTTTAACGATACCAGATCAGAGAAGGGACAATTTTTTTTCCACTTACTCCCAGCTGTTGAAGCTAGCAGTCTGTGTCCGCTACAGACCCTTTGTCGAGGGGAACATCTACCTGCTATGTAAGTGGTGGGGTTGACATCCTCTCACCCCAAGGTCTGTACGTCTGTTAAGACGTATCTGTAAATATGATGAATAAGGAATTGTATTCCATGTACACTCTTTACACACAGGAGTGTGCTTCGTGTGGAATTATCTCATCAGTTCTTGCTGTGTGGTGGCCCAAATTAAGCTCTTCGTTTGGGGCAAGTCTAGCGAGACGATAGGTAATACGAGCGTCTTTCTTACGTGTGTTGAAATTATGATTTATCAATGACTTTTAGTATTGTCTCGTCCTTTCATTGTACTTTATTAGATTCGCATTAAAGAAGTTCTGTGTACCAGGACTGGTCTTCAGGTCTTAGTTACTCTGTAACATGCACTTTACGGGATGCTATAAAATCTTTCTTTGGCCTCACGACACCCTTAGGTTTATATAAGTACCGAGGAGACGTAGTCTGAAAGACTGTAAGGGAAGATCTTGCAGTATTCGAGTCATATTTGTGTGGAATACATTTACCTTTTTTATTGTCATTTGCCTCGGCTTTCCCAGCAAATATATACCGTCACAAGTTAGTTCTGATCTCGCCTAACTCAGCTTTCTCTTGCTCGATGATATTTTGCTTGCTAGTAGATGGAGAAAAGAGGACGAGATTGACTAATAGAGCAAAGCAAATGTGTGTGTGCGTGTGTGTGCAGACGAGCCTGTGCTAATGACATCTGGAGGAGTCACTCCCATACGAAAGACGACAGACTTTTCTCTTCAAGAGCCACATACATGCGTGAGGGTATTCGTGGTCCTTGAATTATGAAGGTCTAAGGTGTTTAAAAGACTTTTCCAGTCCCTGGATGTAGTAGTAGTGGTAGTAGTAATAGTAGCGTAACGCTGAAGGCCTTCATAACCCGGACAGCTAAAAGGCCTGAAGCCCAGACCAACCAACACTCGCGTTAAACAATCATCGATATAAAAGATGTTCGTCTGGTTTAAGCCAAAAATTATCAGCGAAAAAGCTTCCGTTAACACTTCATCTCTGTCGCAAGTGGGTTATTGCTAAACCGACATCTTTTATCCCATGATTTATGCGCGTACACGCGACGACGCCTTTCAGGAAACGCGAGCAAGGATAACTCGTGTGTTATCCTCTCGCACCAGAGCCACTACCATCATCGGATGTCTTGTGTGGGTCGACCAGAGTCACCGAGGCAGAGGAGGAGGAACGCCAGCCAAGGGGAAAGAACGGGTCTGCCTGTGGTTCCCCATTCAGCCAGGGAGCTGGGTGCTGTGTCTCGGGGACAGAGTCAGACCGATTCAATGAAAACTCGCCTCCTCCCACACCCACACGCTGGGCTGCTGCTCGACACTAGTTCACAAAATCGCTATTTTTTTCCTTCTGTTCCTCCTCTTTTCCTCCTCCCTCTGCTGTTTCACTTTTCTGTTCCCCCTTCTCTTCCTTCTCCCTCCGCTGCTTCCCCCCGGTCTTGTGCGGTGCTGCTGTATGCAGCGAAATGAAAAAAAAGGATTTTCTCTTTCTTCCCCGTTCATTCTTGTATCCCACAATGCGAAACGCGATTCAAGTCACGACCAAAACCTGCACAAAAAGAAAAAAATTTTAAAGCCGGGGACTCGAACGTCTGTTTAAGTACCTAGGAACCGTTGGTCGAAAATGATCTTTCCGTCTCGTAGCAAATTTTCATGGCCCCAAGCTCTCCGTCCTGAGGTGTAGGAATACGCGAGGAAGCATATCTATATTATTTTTTAATCCTGTTAACTTTGGAAAGTAGTATTGTGGCCGAATTGTGTGGCGGGGAGTTTGCCATGTGACGCTTGGCTCTTAAAGCAAAATATATGAACCAAGAGCTTTTTTTTCCCCACCCCCTCTTTTTTTCCGGCTAAGCCCCACCATTGTGTTAACTAAATGGTGGGCAATATTTCATAAGCACTCGGGGTTGTATGACAGACCGTTTCCACACAGCGTGTTGTGGACAACTTTCCCCGTGTTAACTGGCAAGCTCGCCGCGTCAGAGGCGAGCAAGCGTAACTACGTCTGTCACGCCGCTAAATTGTGAAAATGGGGCCAACGTGGGGCCAGGCCAACGTACCTGCTATCCTCCATTGCAATAACTTAGTTATCCTGCCTTCAGATAACAGAAACAGGAGGGAAAGGAACAATTTACCGCCATAAATGGGCTCAAAGTTTCTCGAACCTCGTATATTGTCACAGTTCATAGACACGAAAACGCGCCTCGTTTATCTTGTACGCTATTCCTTGTTCCTCATCAAAATGAAGAACTGTGCCAGACATGATACACGTATCTGGCATACTCGCTTAAATACAGAAACTTACACTAATTTTGGATTACGTAGTAATGCAACGCAGTTTCGTGGAAACGAAGAGAATCCATATATACATTTCAACCATGGAACGCTGGTAGGGTCTCTCCCGGTGACCCAGCCCCCTGCACTGGAATATATTACTAACATTATGAAGAAACGAGTAGATAGTATAAATGAGACCACTTGTCATACCTCGGAGGCCCTCTGCTGCCAGCCCTGTCCTTCGTTATAAATCACTTACCAAAAGCTTTTCCAGGTGGACTAAACAGTACATCGCCTGGAAACAACCCTCTTCGACAGTGGACTCGAAGTTACGTTCCAGACATCTCCGAAGGGCAACCAGCCGTTGGTACTATAGTTCCCCAGACACTATGATTCCCATATACTTCTCCTGAAGAAGAGCCTCAACTATAATTCCCATACACTACTCCTGAAGAAGTGCCTCAACTATAATTCTAATACACTGTTACTGAAGAAGTGCCTCAACTATAATTCCCATACACTATTACTGAAGTGCCTCAACTATAATTCCCATACGCTGTTACTGAAGTGCCTGAACTATAATTCCCATATACTACTCCTGAAGAAGTGCCTCAACCTCAAGTATAATTCCCATATACTACTCCTGAAGAAGTGCCTCATCCTATACTATTACAGAATGCAAGCAGTATAGTACAGGCAGCGAGTGCAGGATGAGAGTAGTACGATTCGACAATACTGACCGCTCACCAATCTTGCCACAGCAGTTTAGCTCAAAGAAGTCACTCGAAACCCCGAGGTCGATCGACCTCCTCGAATTTCGTGGACAATTTCGACCTAAAAAGGACTGATTAAGGAAGGGGGAGAGAGATAAGAGATAGAGAGAGAGACACCCCCACAACCAACACTGACCAGCTCTCTCTCTCTCTCTCTCTCTCTCCCAGTCTCTGGAGTGATTTCGGTCTCTCTCTTAAAGCTGAATATTGTGGACGGACGACCAGAGAGCCACACCAGGTTATCGGTCGATAAGTCGACCTCTCTCTCTCTCTCTCTCTCTCTCTCTCCCCGATTGCGCTCGGATATGTTTCGGTTGTTCTCGTATCGCTTAACGAATCCTGACGACTGGTGTGTTAGGAGCACGACGGTACGTACCCTCGAGCACGACGGTACGTACCCTTGAGCACGACGGTACGTACCCTTGAGCACGACGGTACGGCCCTTGAGCACGACGGTACGGCCCTTGAGTGACGACGGGAGCCTTGAGCACGATGGAACAGCCCTTAGGCGTCAGGGCTTAGCTCAAGGGTAGTACCGG
>JAYMFT010287869.1:0-10400 GCA_038088735.1 Panulirus argus | reverse complement strand
GGAGAAGTGGGAGACCAAACTGGAGGTGGAAGGATGGAGTGAAAGGGATTTTGAGTGGTCGGGGCCTGAACATGCAGAAGGGTGAAAGGTGTGCACAGAAGAGAGTGAAATGGAACGATGTGGCATACTGGGGTCGATGTGCTGTCAATGGACTGAACCAGGGCATGTGAAGCTTCTGGGGTAAACCATGGAAAGGCCTGTGGGGCCTGGATGTGGATAGGGAGCTGTGGTTTCAGTGCATCACACATGACAGCTAGAGACTGAGTGTGAGAGAATGTGGCCGTTTTGTCTGTCTCCTGGTGCTACCTCGCTGACGCAGGGGGTGGCGATGCTATTTCCTGTGGGGCGGGGTGGCATCAGGAATGGATGGAGGTGATCAAGTGTGAATATGTATGTACATGTGTATATTCATGTGTATGTATATTATATATGTTGGTATGTACATGTATGTACTGTGCATATATGTGCATGTGGGGGAATGGGTCTTTCTTCTTCTGTTTCCTGGCACTACCTCGCTGACACGGGAAACAGCGATCAAGTATAATAAATAAACAAATAATAACAACATTAAAAATAATAATAAAACGAGAGCAGGGGTCTGGAAATCCTCCCCTCCTGTTTTCAGTTATCCAAAAGAATGAACAGAAAAGGGGGCCAAGTGAGGATTTTTTCCTCTAAGACTCAGTCCTGTGTTCTTAACGCTACTTCACTAACACAGGAAACAGCGAATATGTATTAAAAAAAGATAAAATAATAATAATAACTTGACAAGAAAATGCAATTCCACTCAGCAATGCTTTAAGTTATCACCAACTCCCTGCTGCTGCACATTAACCTTCTACTGTCCCCATTACTGCTGTCATTATACAGTTTACTTCTGGCATTTTTCTCATAGTATACCTGAATTTATCAAATATTTGTCTAAATGACTTTTGAAGGTACTTACAGTCTTAGCATCCACTATGTCTGATGGTAACTTATTCTAGTGCTCAACACACCTATAAGAAAAGAATCTTTTTGTCCTGGTAACTGTATTTTCTTAAATTTTGAAAAGTCGTCGTGGTTTACATTATCGAACTTGTTCAGAATTTTGAACACTTGGATTAAGTCGCAGCAAAGTCTATATTCTTTAGGGGAGAAGAGATCCAAACGTTTTAGCCTCTCTTTGTATGCCAGATTTCTAAGGGTTGGGACCAATTTTATCAAGCATCTTTGTACTTACTCTAATTTTTCCTTGTATTTTTAAAGTTTGGAGACCAAAACTGGACTGCATACTCAAGGTGTGGTTTTACTAGAGAATTATAAAGTGAGAGAATTATTTCTGTTGTCTTGTATGGAGACTGATGCTGTGGCCACCCCTTTGAGGGAGTTCAAATTGGAACAGGCATAAGAGATATAGACTGATAGATAGGTAGATATTAAGAATATATGGTGTGGGAGGAAAGCTGCTATAAGCAGTGAAGTTTTTATTAAGGGTGTAAGACATGTGTATGAGTAGGAAGAGAGAAGAGTGAATGGTTCCAAGGGAAGGATGGTCTGCAGCAGGGGTGTGTGATGTCACAATGGTTGTTCAATTTATTTATGGAAGGAGTGGTGGGAGAAGTAAATGTTAGAGTCTTGGAGAAAGGGGCAAGTATGCAGTATGTGGGGGATGACAGGGCCTGGGAAGAGAGTCAGTCACTGCTCTATCTGTCTACCTATCTATCTATATCTCTGATGCCTATTCCCTTCTGGAACTTCCTCAAGGGAGTGGCCATGGCAACAGTCTCCATAACTATTGAACTCCAGTGCCACTTCTTAGCCTTTAGTACCTCACCCTTAACAGGTCACTAACAGAAGGCAGCTCTTGTGCAGTGTTTGCAGAGGTTCCTAATTAAAGCTCCTAATAACTATTTCTACCTAATGCTCCTGCCTAATGTTCCCAACTACTACTTCTACCTAATGCTTCTATCTAATGCTCTTAACTAAATGTTGCTACCTACTACTTATAGCTACTGCACCTACTATTTTGCCAAAAGGCAAGGCTAGCACATATCACTCACCAGAGGAAAATTTATTTATGAAGAATGAACTGCGTAAGTTAATTGTTGTCAAGTGTTATGCATGACAAGGAGAGATTGTATGTTTGTGGACAGAATGCCAGTAGTCCATGTGTGGGTGAGCCAGAGAGGAAACACTGCTACCTAGGTCTATGAAGTGCAACTTGACAACCACTGAAGTGCTGGCTCACGACACAGCCATCACTAACCATCCTGATACCTAGGTGGGCAGTACTGGTAATATACCTCCCTGATGGTTGGCTGCCTCCCAATTACTACCAACCATTGTTTGCTGGTGATAAAGCATTGGTGGCATATTCAAGTCAGAAACTGTAATAGTTGGAGACTGAGTTTGGAAGAGTGTGTTAAAAGAGGAAGTTGAGAGTGAATGTGAATAAAAGCAAGTTATTAGGTTCAGCTGGGTTGAGGGACATTACATGTCAGTAAGGGCATGAGTTTGAATGGAGAAAAATTGGAGGAACTGAGCGTTTTAGATAACTGGGAGTGGACATGGCAGCGGATGGAACTACAGAAGCGGAAGTGAGTCACATGACAGGTGAGGGGGTAAAGGTTCTGGAAGCACTTAAGAATGAATGGAAAGAAAGAATGTTATCTGGGAGGGCAAAAATGGATATGTCTGAAGATATAGCAGTCCTAATAATACCATGTGGATGCAAGGCATGAGCTATTGATAATGCTGTACAGAGGAGGGTGGATGTGTTGGAAATGAAATGTTTGAGGATAATATGTGGTGTGAGGTGGTTTGACTGAGTAAGTTATGAAAGGAAAAGAGAGAAGTGTTGTAATTAAAAGAGTGGTTGAGAAAGCTGAAGAGGGTGTGCTGAAATGGTATGGATATATGGCAAGAATGAGTGAGGAAAGGTTAACAAAGAGGATATATGTGTCAGAAGTGGAGGAAATAAAGAGAATGGGGAGACTGAACTGGAGATAAAAGGATGAAGTGAGAAAGATTCTGAGAGATCAAGGCCTGAACGTGCAAGGGGGTGAAAGGCGTGCACAGGATAAAGTGAAATGAAATGATGTGGTATACAGGGGTCGACATGCTGTTAATGGACTGAACCAGGGCATGTGAAGTATCTGGGGTACAACATGGAGTGGTTTGTGGGGCCTGGCTGAGGATAGGGAGCTGTGGTTTCCGTGCATTACACATGACATATAAATGACAAATGTGAGCTGATGTGTCCCTTCTTCGCCTGTCCCTGGTTTAACCTGCCAGTACAAGATATGGCAATCATGTATGAAAAAAATTCTCCTACTTAGTCTTTCCTTATTCATCCACTCACAAGTCCAAACAATTTCTGCACATCCTGGTATGATTTCTCAATCAGTGTGTACTCACTACCACATCTCCCTCCTTCACCATCATTCCTGACAAAATAAATGCACCCCAAACCACATATCATCCTCAGGCATTTAATTTCCAACACATTCACCCCTCTAATTCATGAATAAAAATCCTTCCTCCCTGAATTCAGATGTACTTCTGCACTGATAATTTCATAAAATCAATTCTATCAAATCATAAACACTCTGTTATTGTCATTAAAATAAAAATGCACTATAATAACACTGAAACTCACAATTAATGCATTTTGAAGGCAATAAACACTTATAAGTAAAGTAACTTATCATCACAGGGCCCTAAGTATACGAAATAGATTATAAATTACCTGGTCATACTATCATCCTGTTTCTCGGAGGAGTCTAGGTTGTCAAGGATAGCACGATGAAGGGCTCGTATCTCTGTCATGGGTGAGGGATTGCAAACATAACAAGCCCAGTTTTCTGTTGATTCCGCTTTCTTAAGTTCAGCGCGACCCAACGTCCGCTTCACACACCTCTAAAAAAATTATCTTTAATAAACTTATTAAAAGAATTACCATGTACTGATATACAAAATTTTCCAATTCCCAACCTATTACAACCTTTCAATAATCTAGCTATCTATCTATATCTCTGATGCCCATTCCCTCTGGGTACTCCAATCAAGGGAGTGGTCACAGCAAAAGAATCTCCTCTTATCCCTGTCCTTAAAAGCCTCCCTCATCAATACAATTTCACGCATTCTTCCAATATTCCTCTCCCTCCAGCAAACATCCATTCAAGTTCTCCATATCACAGGTGGTCTTCCTATCACACCTACCCCATGAGTTGTACTATCAAACATTTTACTTGTAAACTCCCTGTCCTGCATTCTTTCTACATGCTTAAACCACATCAAAGTATTACATTTCATCCACTCTAACGACTCCACAATTCATTCCCATTGTATTCATGCCTAAACCACATCAAAGTATTACATTTCATCCACTCTAATGACTCCACAATTCATTCCCTTTGTATTCCCCTCTGTACAAAATCTCTCATATACCTCCTTTCTTTCCTCATTCCATCCAGTCATACTACATTCTCCTCTCAAATAACTCATTTTCAGAGCTTGGATTTTTGACCTATAGGACTCTTTCCATATCCATGTTTTAGCTACATAGTTCAGGGTCAAGAGGTCTATGCTGTCCCTTAATCATTTCTTTACTTCCACATTTTCCTCTTTACCTTTCATTATTCTATAAAGGGACCCAATGATTCTTCTACTGCTCTCTCCTTATCCCTCCTTGCATATCACCAAACTTGCCCAAGATAGCTCCCAAATACTTATAAATTCTCTCACCTCTTCCAATCTTTCTCCCCCTATACCTATAAAACAGTTTAGTACACTTTCTTCACTCACTCTATATGGTTTTGCAAATCTATACTTTCACTATGCTTCATTTCAAACAAAACTGATTTTCTTTTACTCATACTTTCCTTCACTCACCTATGCTCACACACATAAAACACACTTACAACCCTCTGCAAACAACACAGCATCATCCACCTTCCCCTGGTTTTACTTTCATCTATATTATCACTCCATCCATACATATATTAAAAAGCCATGGTGACACCACACAGCCCTTCCTTACAACCACATGTACACTGAAACTTTCACTCAATACTTCATCCAATCTTACACATGCATTTGCTCCTCTATGGAAGGCTTTCATACCATCCAACAGCTGTCCCTCTACCCCTATACATCCTTAACACATCCCACTCAGCATTCCATTCAACTCTGTTATATGCTTACTCTAGATCTATAAAAGCCACATACAGCTTCTTTCTTTTGCTAGATACTTTTCCACTGTCATTTTTACCACAAAATATGATCCACCCATTCTTTACCTTTTCAAAAACCTCCTCAATTATTCTGTATTAAGTCACTTCCACCTCCATATCAATCAACACTCTTTCATATTTTCCAGGTATGCTAGACAGATTTATTCCCTAAAGTTGCTAAACACATCCTTAGCACCTCTTCTGAATACAGGAACAATAATAGCTTCCACTCAATCCTCAGGCACAAACTTCAGTTTCCATGCTAAATTGCATAACAAAGGCATTCACTCTGTCACATTTTCTCCATACTTTAACATTTCAGCTATAATCCCATTCACTCCAAGTACTTTTCCTACCTTCAACCTCATTATTGCCCTTTTTACCTCCCTTCCTGCTATAAGCCCTGCACTTGTATCATTCTCCTTCCATTCTCCATACCTATGCATGTAACAACTGCTGCCTCACATTCTCCTATATCAATCATTTCTTCAAAACACTTTCCATCACCCATTCACTTCCTCCTCTTGATTCAGCAACTCTTCTTCCTTACTTTTCACAATAACATTTTCACTCTTACATCCTCTTTCCTTTTTCATCTCCATCCGGTACAATATCTTATTTTCCTTAAACTTTTCACTCAGCTTTCTTTCAAAATCTTCATCTACTCTTTATTTGCCTTCCTATATCAGCTTCTTAATGTTCCACTTATATTCTTCCTTCCTCATTTGCTGATCTTCCACGGGCACATTCCTTCTGATCAACCTACCATATGTCTTTTTCTTTTCTTCCACAACATTTCAAATCTCTTCTATCCACCTTGCACTTCCCTTTTTATTCTTATACCTCACTACCTTGTATCTAACCACTAATTCTAAAGCCTTTAACAGTCTTTCTTTAAACATTTTAAACACCTTATTCACACATGATTGCATCCCCTACATTTGCTACACTTCCATCTAAACTTTTGGTCACCTTTCCTTCATACTTCTCCTTGCATTCTTTCTGAGTCATCTTTTCACTTGCCAGCAGTTTTACCTCCTTTTTCCTTACACCATACCTCCATTTCTCCCTAATCCTCACCCTCACATGAACTGCAAAATGATGCGAGTCTCCAAAGAATCCTTGCACAACTCTAGCATCAAGCACAGCCTTTCTCAGCCTTTCATCCACTGCCACATTGTCTATCAAACCCTTCTGTTCTTCTTCTCCATTTCTCATCAATGTATACCCGTGGATCATCTCATGCTGAAAAAAGGTGTTTGAAAGAAATAAACCTTTCTCAGCATAGATATCCATGTGATAACTTCTATTCTCATTTACTCCAAGTACTCCCCATTCTATATCTTGCCAATTTCACCACATCCCACCTTCACATTCATATCACCCATTACAACCACCTTCCTCTCCTCAAAACCATTTATACAGTCATTCAAATTTCTTCAGAAATGCTTCGTTTCATCCTTGCCTCACACAGTATTTATTTCACAGGCACATATAAACATACTCATGTATACTTAACAATTCCAATCTTTCCTGTCGTTCATACTATTCTTGATCCATTCTATCCATGTGCTGTAACACCTTCCCATGCACCTGGTAATAGCACAATTGCCATAGGCTTTCACATGTTCTGATGCCCAGCATTCTGGAAACAGACCAGGAGATTACATTCTCCCATTACAATCCAGACTCAGTCCAATGGGACCTTAACTTACCAAACAAATTTTCAAAGTAAGAAACTTTGGTTGTTGGGGTCTGAACAGTCCATCAGATGCCAAATTCTGATACATTGAAGTCCGTTAAAAAGGGAATTTACGGTATTTTCTTTTATCTATAATTAAAGCAATACCAATTTCTATGAGAGTCCTTGTATTACCTAGGACCGTCCTAAAGGCTCCTGCAGCCCAAGGCTTCCAGTAGCAGGGAAATGCAGACTCCTCTGGAGTGATAAGTTCTTTAGTGAGATTGTACTCCCAATAATAAGGCCTCACCAAATGTGATTTTTCGCTCGCACTGTAACCTCTGACAGATGGAACTTGGCAACACCAGAATCTACTGTATACAGTAATAGACAGGTGAGCAAAACAGAGACTCTTGGATTTATGTGCAAGTGCTGAGAAGGGGAGCTGGTAGGATATCTGATCATTACTTAACCGGAGAAAATCTGGAGGAAATGAAGTGTTTTAGAAACATGGGAGTGGGTGCGGAAGCAAGTAGACCCATGGAACCTGAAGTAAGTCGCTGAGTGGGTGAGGAGGCACTGGGAGAAAAGATGAAAAAGTGGAAAGACAGGTAAGTATCTGGGAGGGCAAAAATGGTTATGTCTGAAAAGATAGCAGTAACAACAATGTAGTATGGATGTCAGGTATGAGCTATCGATGAAAATTTCTGAAAAAGGGTAGATGTGTTGGAAATATAATGTATGAGAACAATATGTGGTGTGAGGTGGTTTTTTGATTAAGTAATAAAAGGGTAAGAGAGGGGTGTGGTAATAAAATGAGTGTGTTTGGGCATATGGAGAGAATGAGTGAGAAGTTAACAAAGATGATACATGTGTCAAAAGTGGTGGGAACAAGGAGGAGGAGGAGACCAAATTTGAGATGGTAGAATAGAGTGAAAAAGATTTATAGTTATCACGGTTTGAACATGGAGGATGAAAGGTGTGCATGGGATAGAGTGAGGTGGAATGATGTGGCACACAGAGGCCAGTGTGCTATCGATGTAATGCATCAGGGCATGTGAAGTGGCCAGGAAAACCATGGAAAGGTCTGTGGGCCTGGTTGTGGATACTGGGCTGTCATTTTGGTGCACTGCACATGACAGCTAGCAAATGAATATGAGCAAATGCAGCCTTTCTTCATCTGTTCTTGGCCCTACCTCACTAATGCATGAAATGTGATCATGTATGAAAATGGTACCACATAACACAAACTCAAAATGCACAAACTCTCTGGGGTGTGACATATAAATAATGTGTTAGCTGTAAAGGAACCCTAAGAAGCCTGGTGTTGCAAACTTGTAAACACTTTACCAAAACATTGTATATTTTCATTTTTTTTTCATACATATTCGCCTTTTCCCGCGTTGGCAAGGTAGCATTAAGAACAGAGGACTGAGCCTTAGAGGGAAAATCCTCACTTGGCCCTTCTCTGTTCCTCTTTTGGAAAAGCAATATTTGGAGGGGAGGATTTCCAGCCCCCCACTCCCTCCCCTTTTAGTTGTCTTTTACGACACGCAGGAAATATGTGGGAAGTATTCTTTCTCCCAAGGCACAGCTTGATATTATAACATTTAAAGATTACCTAGACAATGAAACAATGGCAAAAACAGAATGTGAAAAGGGAAATAGATGAACCACTAAGATGGTCATAAATGTCAACAGAGTGGGTCACTATTCATGTGCGAAGTTTCAGCTTGCTACTACATAAGGACAGCACCTTACAGGACTCTAGTACCATTTTCTGGTTGGGAGAGTGGAACCATGAGGGATGTATCAAATGTTTTTTGACAGTTGTAGACAGTAGTTACATTTGGCAAAAAATAATGCACGTTACAACTTTAGTTATAACTGGCATTCAAAGGGTTAAACTTCTAAATCAGAAAACATCAACAGAGTAGTTTCGTATGAGATGTAATGACAGAGTAACCAAAGGCCATGGCAAGAAGTTAAGCAAAAAGCATGTTAGAAAGGACATATAGAAGTGGTTTTAATGTATAGGCAGGGGACGGTTGGAAAAGACAAAGAAATGGTATAGCAAATGCCAACAGTACATGTATGATTAAAAACTATTTTAGGGTAAAGAAAGTATAAGAGATGGTGCCCTACAAGTGCTGATTTTACATCTTGTACTGTGCAAACAGATAATTATAGAGTTTGGGATAGCATTAAAGGAAGGAAGTTGAAAGTACAAGCAAACAAAATTAGGGGAAATGAGTTGCAGCAGGGGATGAGAGAGAATGATTTGGGAGGAAATTTAAATGGAAAGTAGTTGGTAAATGGTAGAAGTTGGTAGGCAGCTAATGACCCTGGAGGTATATGACCATTACAAGCCATCTGGCAATTGGGAGGGTTAGTGACGGATGCCTAGTGAGCCAGTACTGTAGTGGTTGCCAAGTTGGACTCCTCTAACCCAGGTAGGTAGGTGTTTCTTCTTTCAGCATCACCCATACATGGACTACTGGCATTCTGTTCACAAACATACAATTTTCTTTGTCATATATAACACCTGACAACACTTAACTCACAGTTTATTTTTCATAACTCTAGTGTTTCCTGCAGTGAGCACTATGCACCAGCCCTGTATTTTGGCAAAATAGTAGAAGCAATAGATTCAAGTAGTAGGTGGGAACATTTAGGCAAGAGCTTTAGGTACTATCAGTATGTAGGAACATTGGGCAGAAGCCTTTGCAAACACTGCGCTAGAGCTGCCCTCTGCCAGTGGCCTGTTAAGGGCGAGGCACTAAAGGTTGGGAAGTGGCACTGGAGTCACTAGTTATGGAGACTTTTATTGCTGTGCCCACCCCCCTTAAGGGAGTTCCAAGTGGGAATAGGCATCAGAGATATAGCTAGATAGATAAACACTATAGCAAATGCAGTGCTTTGGGTACATGCGAATGAACAGATGGAACTAAGAAAACTTAAATAAGCCACGTGGTGGATGATGGATTCAATGTCCTAGGTGCATTAAAAAATGTATGGAAGGAGAGATGAGGTGTTAATTAGGACAAAGATGGAAATATTTGTAAGCACAGTAGACCCAAGAGTATTGTATAGATGTGTCTTGGGCTTTTTGCACAAAAGAAAAGGTTGGATGTGCTTGAAATGAAACGCCACAGGGCAACAAATTGCAAAAAAGTTAATTATGAAAAAAAAAATGAAAATGTTTTAGAAAGGTATAGTAGTGGACACTGTGTGACTGAGAGGTGTGTGAAAACAGCTTGGGCATGTGAAAATAAGAGAAACTGTCAAATGATGAAGGAACAAAGGTGAGGGAAAGACCGTGATGGAGATTGAGGAATGGGGAAGAGAAGGCTTTGGAGTATCAAGGTCTGAAAAATTGAGACAATAAAAAGCACATGTTCCAGAAAAAGAATTGGAGCTATATATCTTTGGAGTATCAAGGTCTGAAAAATTGAGACAATAAAAAGCACATGTTCCAGAAAAAGAATTGGAGCTATATATCT
>JAYMFT010287858.1:0-10400 GCA_038088735.1 Panulirus argus | reverse complement strand
GGAAGAGGTAGGTAGAAAGGTGCTTTTTGCTGTATTGCCCCGTGTCTATAACTAAATAGATAGGGATGTCTAAGAACAAAATCCTCCAGTAGATAACTCTATCAAAGAGCTTAAGGTCTTCTGTCATCTGCCCTTTCCGTGTGCTTTCATAAGACGTGCTGTCACTGGGCTGAACCAGGTCATATGACGCAGACAAGGTAAACCATGAATGAGTCTGTTGGGCTCGACTGCAGATGGTGAGCTCTGGTTTCGGTACATTATACACAAAAGCTACAGGAGGGACTTGTGCGAATGTAGCATTGGTTCGTTTGTTCCTAATGGTACCTCGCTATGGTGGGAGGGAATTAGATCCCTCCTTTTGTAGTCCAGAGTATTCATTCTGACGCTGTAGGCTGATCAACTTGCGACGGTGACGCAACGTTATTGGAACAGCAGATTAACTTCATGCGTGTTGTGGGGAGAGGCTGTGTCGGGTCGTCTATCTCTGCTGGGGAGAAGAGAGAAGAGAAGGGAGAAGAGAGCAACTCCTCAGGCAGTAGATGCTCCAGTATATATACTGGTTGCGAGTCGTTGAAACTTAAACAGTTGAGTAAAGAGATGTAAAATGCTGGCTTGGTCTAGGGACTTTAATCCAATCTGTTGATGGAGTCAAGGATTCCCACGTACATCCAGCGATGCAAGACATACTGCTGACCTTACTGGGCAAGACAGTAACTGTTTGTGTCTTCCATAGACCTTACTGGGCACACTGTGAACAGCCCCACAGGCGATGGGGATAGCAAGGCAAGTGCAAAAGGCACAGCAGAGACACAGTGGGATTAATAACGGGTGTTTCTTGTCCAGCCCCGACACAGGTCACCCAGAAGCTGAAGTTCCGATCGCTCTTCCCAAACCATCTTTAACTGTTCAGTTGTCTTGTTTACTTAATAAATTGGTTGTTCTTGTTTTGATTTCGTTTGAAGTTCAAAAAAATCTTACTCTCTCCTTGTTTACATTTAGATCTTTTAGTTTCGTTACGGCCACAGTTATGTATCGATTGTTCCCCAGGTTGGCCATGATGGTGTGGTCGGCGCTGGTGCTTCCCCTGGGGCTCCTGCAGGTGGTGGCCAACTTCGACCACAACGCCCTTCACGGACAGCTGCTCTCCGGCAGGAAGGTCAGCCTCTCAATACTCACTCCCTCGCTCCTAAGACTGAAGGAAAAATTCTCATTTGGGATTCTCTGATATTTGTTCCCCTGACACTGTTTCACATGACACTTTTGGCTAACATTATCCTTTGACACTGTCCCATTGGACTGTCACTTGACACTGTCCCATTGGACTATCACTTGACACTTTCCCATAGCACTATCACTTGACACTGTTCCTTAGCACTGTCCCTTGACACTGTCCCTTGACACTGTCCCCGAGCACTGTCCTTTGACACTGTCCCCGAGCTCTATCCCTTGACACCGTCCCATGTATACATATGATACAATTACCTTAATTCATATGTTGTCTTAAGGGTGTGGGAGTTGGTGGGGCAGCGAGTGGAAGGTTTGGCTCAAACAGATGGAATACTTATGGTTTGAGTGTTCATAGGAGGGGCCGAGCACGTATGACGTGATGCATTAAGGAAAGAATGTAACCTCGGCGAACGTACAGGAGAGGCAGAGGTGAGGGCCGGGTCACTGATGAGGCAGCTGTCTTGACAACAGATGGTATGATGCTGAGAAAGACTGGCTGTACATTGCAGCCACAAGGACAGTGTGCTGTGTGAGGTGGGCAAAGCTCTGGCAGTAGCAAACAGTTAGATGATGAACACAGGAGACCCAAGCTTCAATAGACATTCTCAAATTAAAAAAATTGATCATAATGACATACTACAGTTCCTGGTCAGGCCATAGGTGTTGGCTTGGGTAGAAGATGGAGTGAGTGTCCTCGGGGAAGAGAGTCCACTAAATGATTTTTCGCTTGTGATAGATTATGAGTGTTTTGGTATTACATAACTTAATTTGGGTGGCGTTTACTCAGAGCGTAGTGTGTGGGTTATTGTTAGGAGACGTAGTTATGTAGAGGGGGGACTTTTGACATACAACAGGACAATAGGACGGGACATTGGCCCCAGCGGACCTTGTTACCTTCCTCGGCACTTAAAGGAAAAACTGAACATTTCGTAACATTGACATAACCACATCGCTCCCTGTGTGAGAAAAGAATGGAACCCTTTAAGGAATTATCTGATTACTTGCTGAATAAAAGAAGAGGATAGGAGCAAAAGTAGACCTATTGAAGACACCATAGATAATGGAACAGCATTCAGTGAATGGATGTTCACGAAGGAAAGAGAAGCAAGAGATTAGACAGATAGGAGAGTCATAGGAGGGAAGTTTGGCAAGTAGAGCCTGTTACGAACGGTTGTGAATTAGTTTCAAGATGTCTAGTCCGACCAGGAAAGATTTTCAAAAGTTATGGGTGTATTCTAGATGTCTACGGCAGACTAGGCAGACCAAAATTTAAATGCTGTTGATGAACGTTTAATGCATTTATGCGATATGTCACATACGTGAAGGGAATGGGAAGAACGATGAGCAAAGGAAAACGAGAGAGCTAGATAAGTGTAAGGAACTTGCACTGAAGCCGTTATGAAGATGTATGCATACGGGGGTCACATCAGGGTGGACGGGAAGTGTGTGAATGTAGCAACATCTTAGAAATATTGCAACTAGACATTAAACAAAGCAGTGTGGCGAGGTCGTCGCGAGAGGCCACAACGGCCCGTCCCTCTGAGCTCTTGTGTTCCGCCGCAGGTGATGACGTGGTCCAGGGAGCTGCCGTTGGCCGCCCTCAAGCAGGTGAAGCTCGCCGCCCACGCCACCGTCAACGACGTCCTCATGTCCTGCCTCGCCGCCGCCCTCGCCAAGCACTTCGCCCGCAGGTACCGTACCACTGTGGGGTCCGCGCGCCTCGCCGCTCCTGAAGGGGTACACCGACACTACAAGGCATACTTACTAGGTCATACTGACTGTATGCATTACAAGGGACATATTGACATACCCAAGATGCTCCATATGGACTCCTGTATTGCAGTGGTCCCGTCCGGGCTCGAATCCTGGCCACGGCAGTTGGTTCTCAGTTCACCCAGCTGTTCATCCTCCCACCGCAGATTAGCAGTTAATTGGGTACCTGGTTTACGCTAGCTAGGGTAGATACATACATACGAACACATATGTCGCATGAATGAAATCGCCCTGAGTAGGGCTTTCAGTTCCCTGAACCATCTCAGCAAACACTTAGAAAAGAGACAGATAAGGCAGAACACACACAACGGAACATACTGACCTACAGCTAATATCACGCATTTAACTTGGGCATATCGTCCTTGGGGACACCTACTGGCGTATGACTGAGTTACCCTGATAGATCTATTCTTTTCCCAGGAGGTTCTCATCGTAGCAGAACCACTGGGCCACGCGAATTGAAAATAAATGTGTTTTTATTTCTAAGAGGCAACTCTGTTAGCTGATGAGCCTGCCAAGTAACGTCAGAATATTTTGGGTGGGGGGGCGCGGTTATGTGTAGCGTACAGCTTAGATTTCTACGAGAGAGTGAGCTCTGTTTTGGACGAAAGAGAGGCTGTGTGGACTGTCTGTATCTGTAGCGGCCGAAAGCATTTGACACTGACCCACTTACGAGGATGGTAAAGAAGCTGGATCTTCAAGCAGGAAAAATGGCTGGGAGGACTACATCAATGTACAGACTATCTTCATGGGAGGGAAAAAAACACTCACGTCCTTGTCCACTCCCGAAATGGGTCACTAGTGGCGTGCAACAGGGCTCTGTTCTGGGACTATCAGTGGCATCCCCCAGGGTTCTGTTCTGGGACCAATGTTCTTCTTAGTCTGTGTGAATGACTTGCCAACCGAACTGAACTCCTGCCTGAATATGTTTGCAGATGATGCTAAGGTCATGAACAAACTTTAAAATGAGGACGATTGCGTCAACTTAGGGAGGGGTTTTGGGAGTCGACATTGTCCCTAGCCTGTCGCCAGAGTCCCGCATTAGGAGAATAGTTAAGGAGACCAACTGTCTGCTGACGAATGTCAGAATAGCGTTCACGTGAACGGATAAGTAATTACTCGGCAACTTTTTCACATTTACTTAAGGCAAAGACTAGATCACGCTTCTCAGGTTTGGTCACCGTAGATAAAGAAGCACAAGGAACTGATAGAGAAGGTCCAGAGGAAGGTAACAAAGATGGTACCGAAAGTAAGAAAGATGAGTTACAAAGGCCTTAAATCTGTCCATCATGGTAGAGGGAAGAGTAAGGGGTGACCTGATCACAACCTCTGAGTTTGCAAAGAAGGTTGACGACGTAAACAGTAAACAGATCTTAGAAAAATGCGAGAATAGAACAAAAGTGGTGGATGAATGTGATCAACTGAGTCATGAAACGGTGTATGTGGACAACATAAACACATCTAAAATCTTGTACCATTGTGGAGAATGTTCAGTATGGGACCCACGAGTGGAAGAACTCCCCCTTCCCTCTAGTACATTACAGGGAGGTAATTACACACACACACACACACACACAGTGTATTCACATCTGCATGTAACACACTGTGAATATGGAAACTGCCATGTAGATCTGTCATGCTCTCACTTCTCTCTCCCACACTCTCTGTCTCTCCTTTCTTCTCTTCTTTTCTCTCCTCTCTCCTTCTTTCTGTCTCTCTATCTCTCTCTCTCGCCCCCCTTTCTCCATCCCAAGTTGCGGGGAGGGCGATGACTGTCTACGGGCCACCAAGAACAAGTCCAAAAGCGGAGGTAGACAAGGGGGCAGAGGGAGGGAACAGGTGAGAAACAGAGAGAGAGAGAGGTAGTTCAAAACTGTTTTAGTGTTTCAAATGGTAGCAAGTAGTCCCGGGAGTTGTCGGGATTCGACCTCTGAGTGTCGTGTTTTCCCTCGTCCCCGTGCGAGCAGGTCGGAAGAGGTGGGGGAGGTGACGGCGGTGGTGCCCGTCAGCTTCCACGACCTGCAGGCGCCCCTCACCCTCACCAACCGCTTCTCCGTAGCCACGCTCAAGCTGCCCTCAGCCCGCACACTCACGCCCGCCGCCAGGCTCACGGCCACCAAGGTAAGCCAGGCATATATACCCCAACAGCACCTGCCGTTCCGTATGTCAGTGAGTCTTAGATTCCTATGAAATTGGTGTAGGGTCATGAGGACACGAAGATGCTGTTGTCTAAGCCCCAGCAGTATCTTAAGATGCCGTTGTCTGAAGGCAGCAGGAATGCTGTAGAGTTAATTAGTAATAACCATTGGTCTGTTTTGCGGGGCAATAATGTTCTTTAGGGATGCTAGTGGTGAACTGGAGTCATGCATGGTGAGGGGTGGACTGGAAGTGTGTGTGGGACAACTGATGGGTCCATTTTTTCAGTGTGGGTGGTGACCTGTTGTGTGGTGGTGGTGGTGAGGATGTGTTGAAGTGTTGGATACGGATGATGGTGGTGTTAGTGTTGGTAATAGTGAAGATGGAGATAGTGTATATGGACAAAATACTACATTGTACCCAGTGAATGAGAAGAGTTTGGGCAGCTTCTGTGTGTGTGTGTGTGTGTGTCTGAGGATATTCCTGTGTGACATGAGGGCAGTGTACTACCACACGTACTCTGTGACCATCTCCATGTGTCTCCAATGACAAGAGTACTTATACGAGGTGAGTACATGAGGAGACTCGATCATGTGGGTCACCGGAGTGAGGGTCAGGTCAGCCTGTTGTCATCGTGGGCGTGGCGTGTCTCCCCGCAGAGCGTCCTGGAGGGGATGAAGCGAGACCCGACGCTCGGGGCCGTGTTCTGGGTGGTGAGGGCCGTCAGCCAGGTCCTGCCGGCGCCCGTGGCCGAACTCCTCCTCTCCGGCAGGGGCGTCACCGTCGCCGCCAGCAACGTGCCAGGTCAGTGATCACCCCAGCCAGACCCCCACCCAACCTCTCACCACGACCCAAGGGCATGATGATGGCCCGACACCTTAACCTTTGACCCTTAAAGGTCAGGTCGAAGGTCACACCAATCATACCCAAGGGACGAACCATCCAGTCCAGGGGACTACACCCTCGTCTCAAAAGGATGTCACTGAGGTCCTTCAAATCTCCTCACTGGATCCGTCAGGAGGCATCAGACGAAGGGGTCTGACTAAGCCCGGAGGAACACCTCAAATCCATAACTATTTGCTGCCACCTTTGAGTAATCGTACCCATAACATGGAGGACTTAGTAGTTAGTCTTCATAAATCCTATGCTTAGAAAAGAGATGTTCAACTATATTTATCTATATTTGATTAATTTATTACGCCCAAGGGCGACAAGCCTAGTTTATTCAATGCCATAGAGTATATACAGAGCATAGATGCTCAATTTGTATGCAAATGACAAGCGATCTTTGAATGATATTATGTACATTATGCTGAATATATACCACAGCCATATTCTTATTTAACATTTGTGTAGTTAAGGAAATAATCCCAGTTACTATCAACTCAACCAAACACAAACTCAAACAGAAAAAAGAAAAACACATAAAAGCCACACTTGACCTCAACACATTATAACTACCACTACTATTACAACAAAAAAAGATACATATACATATTTTCATGTACACACAGCACAAAAACGATGTATACACCAGTGAACGATAGGTGTCAGAATGATCACCTGTCAACTTTAAAAAGTTGATATGCTCATCAGATTCTTTCGTCCTTATGTCATATTGTGTGACTTTGAAGATGTAAAGACCGTTTTTGTGCTATGTTTACCTGTTATATATATATATATATATATATATATATGCATAGCTTTCACGACTCCTCAACAAAAGACATGCAAATGTACATATTTCCATGTACCCGTTTATACATACGTTAGCATAAGTTCATACATATATTGGTCTGCTCCCGGCCACACAGGAACAGGCTATCGCTGTGACCCTAGTCAGGTCAGGTCCACCCAACATTTCCCTCAGCCCTCTCTACCTTCCATCTTTCCCCTCATGTCTTCCCCTCCATCCTCTGTCCCTGTTTTTCCAACTCTCTTCTATCTCCTCAACTCTCCTCAACTCCCATTCCCTCCCATATCCCCTTCCATCACCCTCTCTCTCCCCGTCCTTTCCTCAGACTACTCTCGCCTGACCAGCAACTCTATCCGTCAGGTCCCCAGCAGGAGATCACAGTCTGGGGCGACAAGGTAGAGGACCTGCTCTTCTGGGTTCCCAACCGGTCCCCGGTGGGTGTGGGCGTGTCCTTCGCCAGCTACATGGGCATGGTCAGGATTGGCCTCAACGTGGACGCCGCCCTGGTCCACTCCCGAGAGGAGGTGAGTCCTACCTGATCCCTAAGGAGTGTTCCGCTCTGCCAAGGATCAGCGCCAGACTAGCTAGGTGTTGGTCAGATCTCCCTTGCCACCTGTCCCTTGTCCTGTTAGCCTCTTAATGACCTGGTATACGACTGTGGTCAATGGGTCCTAATCAGAGAGAGAGAGAATAATGTGTCACAAGTACATCCTCAATTTGCATCACTGTCTTACGACAGGTTCTTCATTCCTATTTCTTCTAAGCCATTCTCCCTTCAGTCGTGTTTTGGTCGGCCTTACTCTGCTGCTTGCCGTACCAGCAGCAGCAGGATGGAGTGACAGCCCATGTAGCTCCTCCCTTCTCCCAGATCTTGTCCCGCCCTTTTATCTCCTGCTTGGAGATACTGCAGAGCTTTTGTCGTTAGTCAAGTGCGCTGTCGTGAGACAAATGTCCTGACTATACTTATCTGAACCATGGCCAACCAAGGTCTCTCACAACTTCGGCAATTCGACCCGTCTCCTCTTCTCCAAACCTGATCACCCTGCTGTTGGCTCCCCAGCAAATGAAAGCCACATCTCGTCCTTCCCTCACCTACTCAATCCTTCTACTAAACCAGTGACCTCTCCAAGATTTGCCTCAAGACAAGGACGTCTGGTTTCTCTCCTAGCCTCAGGTGGGCAAGGCATGTGGGCTAATTTGCCTACCTTCTCTCATATAAAAGGTGTGGACGTCGGAGCCAACACGGACTTGTGCTCGCCTCTTTTGCCACAGTCTAGGAACTTAAACCGTTCCTCGTTTCTTGAGAGCATGTCGTGGTTCATCCTACACCGAGGAATAGCGTGACCCTTGAAACTATCGCTCAATCGCTCTCACTCTGCCTTCCTCCGAAATGACTTGAATTCTCCTCAACTCCCATTTTCTTGAACAGTTGGAATCCCAGTTTCTTTCTTCAGGTCATCACTGAAAGTTTTCACGGTGTGAATCGTGATGGTGATCTCTCCAGTGTGACTCGCCTCTGGTCCTCTTCTTCAGTGTCTGGGTAAATCCTCATTCGTGTTCCTTGTCATCCACAAACCAGTCGACAGTCTAGTCAAAGTCTTCACTCGCAGAACTTCCTTCCACTGGCTTTTTCACTCCTCTCTGTTCACCTTTGTATAGTTTCCTTTTATCAATCGTTCCTGAATTCTCATCCTCTTATCTGTTAAGAGTGGTGTCCCCTTGGGGTTCTGTCCTATCACCTACGCCCTTTCTTCTCTCTAGATGCAATACTCTTTCCTCAACCCATTGGCTCTATTTACTCCCACGTTTGTGAATCCTACATTACATTCCCCTAATCGCATTTCTTCCTATCCTCACTTCAATTCTTCTTTTTCTTGCCCTGAACCCATTTTCCTTCTTAATACGAACCTCTGCTGCATTTTCAAATGGGGGCGGCAGAAACGTGTTTCAATTCAGCAGTGCAAAAGCGCATTTTCTAACCTATGCCACTTTCTAAATCTCATTTTCTTTCTCCAGTCAAATTTCAGAACGCCACAGTATGACCCTGAAATAACAAAAATATGAAAGGCTTGACCACATCCTTCATTCTCTCCAGGAAACCCCACATCGAGTACATCACAAAAGTCTACTTTCCAGAAATTGGGAATGTTTAATGGGTGCTGTTATTGGATCTTTTCTAAGCAGTAATTCTCAATCAGAGAAGCCTCAATCATCTCAAAATGTTTTGAGGTTTGACTTTCACTGGTAACTCACACACCCTCATAATGTGTTGAGGTTTGTCCCTCACTGATTCCTCACACACTCTCATAATGTGTTTAGGTTAGTTTCTCACTGGTTCCTCACACATCCTCATAATATGTTGAGGTTTGTCCCTCACTGGTTCCTCGCACACTCTCATAATGTATTGAGGTTTGTCCCCTCTATGAATCAGTACCCTCATATCTCGTATTGGTTACTTCCGCCCGTTGTTTAGTATGGTGTAGAGTCACGAGCCATTTTCCCTCTCAGATCATCAACTACCGACCCTCTTCAACCATACATATCTATTCATCGCAATGTTGATTTTTCTTTTCCTGTTCTACGGGTATCATTCTCGTCACTGTTCTTGTGAGTTGTCTGTGCTAGTAGTCCCAGCGGCTAAGGCCTGGCTCCGCTGCATGCGACTTGCTGCTGCTGCTGCTGCTTCCTGTGGTTTTTGTATGGGTACCAGCCACACGAGGATTGGTCAATATGATGCCTCCTTCTTACCGTACATAGCAAAGCAGCGGAATTTTTCTCCCTCTTTCATCTTTTCCCTTAGCTATAACCTCTCAACCTATAGGAATCGAGTCTACAAGGGACACATAAGAATGTCAGATTAATCACTTAATGAAACTTTGATTGGATGCAGATATTCTAAATATGTACAGATTGTGCAGAGATACGATCTCTTGAACTATTCCTCCCATATGTTGAAAGTGGGTCACTCCGAAAAAGGAAAATGGTAAAAGTTAGAAAATATCAGCAATAGAAATTTCAGTTACGATTTCTTTAATTCGTTATGCAAATTACATGCAAAACACATTTCAGCACCTCACAGCAAGGGATCAATATGTAACATTTCAAACATGTACATGTAGGCATATCATGTTGCATACAGATGCATTCAGTCCAACCAGATGGGTAACAGGGGTCACCCCAAACCTCTGCTTAACTTTAATTTTCCAGGCAGTTCCCCTGAAGTCTGGCTTTACAAGATTCTATCACAGAGTGTATCAAACTGTCTGATTTATATTTTCTTTGTCATATCTGTTTTCTAAGTTCAGTACACCTCACGCCTGCCCGGTGTGTGTCTTTTCCCCTTGCAGGCTCAGACGTTGCTGGAGGATATGGAACGAGAGCTTCACTATCTGCACCAGCAGCTGGTACTGGACCAAAACTGACGTCCTCCAGACACTTCGACTCCCACGGGACCTGGTCCAGCCTACAGCCTGGGAGGGCAAGGCACCCGGCACTACAGGAGAAGTGGCACCACCACTCGGACCTTGGCGCTATGTGGGATGTGGCCCTCCCTGAGGCGTGGCCCTGC
>JAYMFT010287847.1:0-10400 GCA_038088735.1 Panulirus argus | reverse complement strand
GTCTGTGGGGCCTGGATGTGGATAGGGAGCTGTGGTTTCAGTGCATTATACATGACAGCTAGAGACTGAGTGTGAGCAAATGTGGGCTTTTCATCTGTCTCCTGGCGCTACCTCGCTGACGCAGGGGGTGGCGATGTTATTTCTTGTGGGGCGGGGTGGGATCAGGAATGGATGGAGGTGAGCAAGTATGAATATGTATATGTGTTTATGCATGTATATGTATATAATGTGCATGTATGTATATATGCGTGTATGTGAGTGAATGGATCTTTCTTCGTCTGTTTCCTGGCACTACCTGGCTAACGCGGGAAACAGCGATCAAGTATAATAATAATAAATATAAAAGTTTAATTTTGGTTTCTACAGAGACTGACCTCCATAATGTTATCAAGAAAGGCAATGTTTTGGAAGATATCCACCGTCGCTACATAATGTATCAGCTGTTCCGAGCTGCCCGTTACCTCCACTCAGGCTCTGTTATACATAGAGACCTCAAAGTAAGTCATCTTTTATTAAATATAAGGTAAAATCTAATATACGATTATGCCATTTTTCACTGAAATGAGTAGACTAGTGGTTTTCTTTCACTTTTATTTATCACTGATTATGTCTGCTTTGTTAAACTCTGTTTGCATTTTAACTAGATGAATCAGTGAATGCTGCCTCATCATTCATTTATACACATCCTTGACTCATTTCCAAAACTAAAGTGAAACATAAACCCGCAAACCAATACCAGCACTTCTTAATGTTTACATTGCATTCTAAGTTGGTTCATCACAGAAAAAAAAAGATGGATTTTATCATTCACATCTCCAACCTTTATACACAAAACAGTTCCATATTTATATGTCTACATATATATCTTTGTCCCTATATCTGTTTTGATAAGAAGCAAAAAATGCTACCTATGTATTCCCTGTGTGTCACAGAAGGCAGCTAAGATGTATGGGAGTTGGGGGCTGGAAACCCTCCCCTTCTTGTATTTCAACTTCTAAAAGATGGAACAGAAGAAAAAGTCCTCATCTTCTTTAAAGGCTCAGACTGGGATATCTGAATGTGTATGGATGTAACCAAGATGTGAAAGGAGAGGTAGGTAGTAAGATTGAAGAATGATTTGGAAATGTGAGGCAAGAGCAAAGGAAGGGGTAGCAATACTACTGAAGCAGGAGTTCTGGTAAGGTGTGAAAGAGTATAAGGAAGTGAGCCTCTTACTGATGTGGGTGTAAATGACAGTGGATTATGGAAGATGGGTGATCATTCATTCTTGTGCACCTTGCCAAAAGAAGAAGGACTTCAAGAGTCAAATGTTCCAGGAGTAGCTGAGTGAATGTGTCAGCAGTTTTGATACAAGAGACTTGGTATTAGTGATGGGTAATTTGAAAGCAAAAATAAGTAATGTGGCAGTTAAGGGTATAACTAGGGGCATGGGGTATTCAGTAAGGTGAAGAGAAAGGGTGAACAGCTCATGGAATTTATTACTGAAAAAGGACAGGTGATTGGGAATGCCTTGTTGAAAAGGAGGGATATACATAAGTATATATGCTTGATTGGGAAAGATGGTCTGAAGTTATTATTAGATATTATACTAATTGAAAGATATGTAAAAGAGAGACTCTTGGATGTGAATATGCTGATAAGGGCAGGTGTTGGGGGTGAGGGTTTGTGGAGTATTAGGTATTATGTGTAAGCAGAAAGGATAGAGGAAGATAGACATTAGTGCTTACTTTAACAACTGGTATGGTAGGTGACTTTTAGGCAAAGTGAAGATAAAATGGAAAGATAGACTGCTGGAGTGAGTATATAGAGGAAGAGCAATTAAGGACTTTGAACAGAGGGTGCCATGATAGAGACATTTATGGAAGCTCTCCCATAATTACATTGTTCTGTAGCATGGAATGATGTATCATATAGTATTCTGAGATGCTACAGCCAAGTGAAAAACTATGGGGAGAAGTAGTTGAATGTATGGATGTGGCATGAATGGGAAGAGAAATGTAAGTTGAAATATCAACTGGAGAAATACGATTGGAAGTTATCGGCATAGATAATATCAACTAAAGAAATACGATTGGAAGTTATTGGCACAGATAATTGTGCTGTGGTGATTATTGAAGGTTTTGCATAGGATATCCTGTTGCATGGTTGGCACTAGCATTGCATATTGATATTTTGACTTTTATTTCCACAGACTGTTCAGAGGTTTAATTTTTGCATGAAGATTTGTTCTTAATTTACATGGCTTTTTAAAACTTTGAAATTTTATATGCATGATATTTACTTAATTTTGAATATTGAAAATGAATGCAAAAGAGAAAGGAGACTTCCTCTTTGTATGGAAACAAATGAGTGTTGACAATGAATTTGGTGTATGTGTTTTTATGTAGCTGATTGTTACTCTTGATTTTACACACACACACACACACACAAAAAAAAAAAAAAAAAAAATCCCTTTCTTCACCCTTCTAACGTTCTATTGGTTTTTATGTAGATGATTGTTACTCTTGGATTTTACTAAAATTCTCCCATTCTTTCAGCCCTCTAACCTTCTATTGGACAGTGACTGTCGTGTCAAAGTCGCAGATTTTGGACTAGCTCGATCTGTAGAGCCCTGTGCAAGGGTTGAACCTCAGGGTGATCCAACTCTCACTAATTATGTTGCCACAAGATGGTACCGAGCTCCTGAAATTTTACTAAACTCCAAAAGGTAAATACATAACTGAATGTTCAGTCAGTTTTCATCTTGTTGTATTCATGAATTAATAGAGATTATAAAATGATGATTTTTCTTATTAGATGTATATAGTGGCCAACCCTGAAATTAATGGTTTTGATGGATTATACACAAGATCGAGAGAGTGGTTATGCGCAAATGAGGCCATTTTTCATCTGTTCCTGGTACTGTATTACCTCACAAATTCATGAAATGGTGGACAGATTTTAGAAAATATTATGATTATGATTATTCTGCAACCATATTTCCTGCATGTTTTAGAACACAATTTTAGTTTCTAAAAAATGGAACAGAAGAAGGAGCCAAGTAAGGAGTGGTCATCCTCCTCGAAGTCTCAAGCAAGGGTGTCTTAATGTGTGTGGTTGTAACTAAGATGAGAAGAAAGATAGATAAGTATTATGTTTGAGGAAAGAAACATAGATGTTCTGGCTCTGAATGCAACAAAGCTCAAGTGTAAAGGGGAAGAATGGTTTGGAAATGTTTTACAAGTAGAGTCAGGTGTCAGTGAGAGGACAAGAGTTGAAGCAAGAGTTGTGAGAGTGTGTGAAAGAGTGTAAGGAAATGAGCCCTAAACTGATGTGGGTAAAAATGAAAGTGGATGTGAGAAATGGATGATTATTAATGCTTATGCACCATGCCATAGGAAGAAAGATCATGAAAGGCAAGTGTTTTGGGAGCAGTTGAGTGAATGTGTCAGCAGTTTTGATGCAAGAGACCAGATGTTAGTGATGGGTGACTTGAATACGGTAAGTAATGTGGCAGTTGAGGGCATAGTATGAGGTATTCAGTTGTGTGAACAGAAGTGTTCGACAGCTTGTGAAGTTGTGTGCTAAAAAGGGATGGTAGATTGGGAATACCTGGTTTAAAGAGAGGGACATAAGCAAGTATACATGTGTGAATACAAAAGATGGTCATTGGGCATTATTGGATAACATACTAATTGATAGGCATTTAAAAGAAAGACTTTTGAAAGTGAGTGTGCTGAGAGGGGATGTCTGATCATCACTCTGTGAATGAAAGATATGTCTAATGTAAGATATTCTCATTGACTTCATGAAGCTATGTGGGATTAGGAAATTAGAGTAGGAAGATTTAGAAAATTACCAATGGAAGCAGAAGTTGGATCATTTGTGTGTTGTTTAAGGAAATGAAGCACAAAGCATTTGGAGACATTGATTTGAAATATATTTTCCCAAAATGATTAGGGATAGTTATGGAGAGATCTGAGGTGATAGGGAGTGATTGTTTTTAGTTTAAGTATAGATCACTACAGAAAACTGTATAGGTAAGACTAGGTGACTGTGTTGAATCATTTGACAGGCCAGAAATTCAGTTAGTTGGCAGGTCATTTACTTTGGCTTTGATAACATATGATAATGAATATATAATGCATTCAGGTTAACTCTTACTTGATAAGATCAGTATTTAATAAAGGTTTTAATTGGCAGATACACTTTGGGGGTTGACATGTGGAGCCTTGGCTGTATTCTTGGTGAGATGTTATTAGGTAAGCCAATGTTTCCTGGCTCCTCCACCCTTGACCAGATTGAAAGAATTATGGCTGTTATTTCTCCACCATCCAGAGAAGGTAAGAAATTTTGAATGAATTGTTTTTCAATGTTTTACAAATAATTATGCACATGAGTTCATATTCCTACTTTGTTTATTGAGAATGTGTTCCTCATTATCATTTGGCTTTTGGTGCTTAGTGTCTGTGTGTCCTTGTATTTCTCATGCATCAGCCAGAATTATTGTTCAGAGAGCAAACTGCGGTTTTCTAACTCATAAACTGCAGGGTTCTGATGATATGAATGTGCACATCTTTCATAATTGCTCTGATTATCAACTTTTACCGGAAAAATTGGAAATGAGAACAACACTCTTAAGCTATTTTCCTATTTTCTTTTTTGATAGATAACATTCTTTTAACATCCCAAGGATTATACAGTTTTGTAGTACTTTGTAATGTATTGTTCACTGTTATTTGCTTAAGGTTTACACTTAGTGCCCAGAAATTTGTACAGTGGAATGCACAGTAATTCATGAATAAGATAACCAAGCCATTATAAGGTGAAAATGTTTTATTATCTGCAAAGATATTGTGTGAATGAAGACTGGTCATACTTCATGAATTTTCCTAGTGAGCATAGTGAAAACAATTAGGAACATCAGTGACAGAGGCAAGTGGGAAAGTAGTAACATGTAGTGATGAGGTAAGGAGGATATGGAGTGAGTATTTTGAAGGATTATTGAATTTGTTTGATGATAGGGTGGTAGATGTAAGGTGTTTGGGTTTGGGAGATATGCAAAGTGAGAGAGTCATGGAAAGAAGTGTGGTAAAGAGAGAAGAGGAACTAAAAGCTTTTCATAAGATGAAATGTTGCAAGGCATCTGGAGTAGATGGTATTGAAGAAAGGGGATGACTGTGTTGTTGATTGGTTAGTTAGGATTTTCATTGTTTGTATGAATCATGGTGATGTGCCTGAGGTTGGCAGAATACATGTACTATATCATTGTATAAAGGCCACAGAGGTATAAGTTTGTTGAGTGTACCAGGTAAATTGTATGGGAGAGTGGTGGTTGAGATGGTGGTAGGATGTACAGAAAATCAGACTGGGGAGGAACAATATGTGTGAGAAATACTTAGAGAATCAGAAGGGTTTGTGTGTGGCATTAATGGATTTGGAGAAAGCATATGACAGGGCAGATAGAGATGCCTTTTAGAAGGTCTTACAAATATATGGTGTAGGGAGAATCAGAAGGGTTTGTGTGTGGCATTAATGGATTTGGAGAAAGCATATGACAGGGCAGATAGAGATGCCTTTTGGAAGGTCTTACAAATATATGGTGTAGGAAGAAAGCTACTAGAAGTAGTAAGAAGTTTTTAACAAGAGTTTAAGTCATGTGCACAAATAATTTGAGAGGAGTTTGGGTGGTTCCAGGTGAAGGTGGTTCTGTGGCAGGGGTGTTTGATGCCCCTGTAGCTATTAAGTTCTGTATGCATTGGGTATTGAGGGAGGTAAATGCAAGGGCTTTGGAACAAGGAGCAAGTGTGCTGTGAGTCATTTGTTGTTTTCTGATGACACAACTCTGGTGTCAGATTTGATTGAGAAACTTCAGAAGTTAGTGTCTTATCTTGGAAGAGTGTGTGAAAAGAGGAAGTTGAGAGTAGATGTGAACAATAGCTAGGTTATTAGTTTGAGCAGGGCAGAGGGACAAATTATTTTGGGTGTGAGTTTAAATGGAGAAAATCTGGAGGAAATGGAGTGTTAGTTAACTGTGGGTGGACATGGCAGTGATTGGAACTATGGAGGCGTAAGCATGAAGGTTTTGTGAGGTCTGTGTGGAAAGAGAGAATGATATTGGGATGGGTGAAAATGGGTATGTTTGAAGGCATAGTAGTCCGTACGTTTCTGTATGGATGTGAGGCATGGGCTGTAGATGAGTATGTGCAGAGGGCATGTGTTGAAAATGAAATGTTTGAGGATAGTGTGTGGTGTGAAGTGTTTGATCAGGTCAGTGATAAGAGTGTAGTAGAGAGGTGTGGAATAAGATTGTGGTTGAGAGTACTGAAGTGGGTATGCTAAAATGGTTTGGATACATGGTAAGAATGAGTGAGGAGAGGTTAACAAAGTGGATTTATGTGCTGTAATTGGAGGAGAAAAGGAGAAGGGGAGGCCAAACTGGAGGTGGAAGGATGGAGTGAAAAATATTTTGAGTGGTTGGGGCCTGAAAATGCAGGAGGGTAAAAGGCACGCACAGGATAGATTGAATTGGAATGTTGTGGTATACAGGGGGCGACATGCTGTCATTGGACTGAACAAAGGCATATGAAGCATCTGGGGAAAACAACAGAAAGGGCTGTGGTTTCAGAGCATTACATATAACAGCTAGTGAATGGATGTGAGTGAGAGGCCTTTTCTTCATCTGCTCCTGGCGCTTTCTCACAAATGCAGGAATTGGCGAACAAGTATGAAAAAAAAAGCATAGTTACAATGCAAGGAAAACTTGTGTTTGGATGGAAGACCATGTTTCATTTTAACATATAGCTTATGGGTTCAAGAAGTGTATGATAGAAGTGAGAGGTTGAGTGCACCTGATTCACCCCTTGGAATTAAAGTCAGTGATATGGTAAACCCCCCATTCTGACAGACTAATTGGAGGAATGGTTATATGTTTGAGGCCAAATTCAGTTACACTTCAAATTTTTCCATGGAAGTATAAAAAAGTGTATTGGAAACCTAGCTTATTCCTTCTAGGCTGGAGGTGTTCAGGGAGTAACAGAAGTAGATTGAAGAGTCACCTGAATCACCCCAGATCAAAAATGAGGCTTGCATGAGGTGCAAGCTATTCTTGCCATATTCATGATGGTCACTCATCTTCAGCTTTTCAAAAATGTAAAAGTGTTTCATGGATCTCTTAGCACATGCAACATTGATAGCACTGTTATCTGTTATGGTAGGATTACAGAAAGACAGGTTTGTGCACCATTAGAAAATACTGCAATTGCTTGTGAACATAGGCAGCAAAATTTTTTTACATGTTGAGTAAGTGGGTGCTTATCTCAGACTAGCAGGCAGTAACAGTTTTTTTTATTTTTTTTATTTTTTAACTTAAATTATCTTTGTATATATAAAGGCACAGAAGTTAAAATTACACCATAAAATTACTGTAAATCAGTGTAAAACAGTGTGTTTGTGTGCAGAGAGAACATTGTATGTTATTGAGATAGAAAAATGCCCCAATGTGGTGTGCAAGAGACTGCCATATGCTCTGGGACTCAGCATTGTGGAATGAGGTCAGGAATTAATGGACCATTCTACCACATTTATACTCAGTCTGGTGGGTCCTTAATTTACCGTACTAAATTTGCTATGTGATGGACTTTCATGTGGGAATTTCTTTTAGTCTGCTGTTTTATGAAGGGTCCATTAGAAGCTGAATTCCAGTACGCTGAAGTCCACTACAATAGGGTTTACCATGATAGATGGATGGAGTAATAGATAGATAGATAGAATAGATAGCTCTTTTATTACAATTAAAGAAACAATTAACATTTTGTATCCAACTTTTTACTGATTTTGCATTTAAGTGATCGTTCAGGGGCTGAAGTCTCTTATTTTACAGATCTTCACCTTGTGTCATCACAGTATGCTTCAACTTTGCTGAGTAAACCCCATGGAGGTCGAACCCCCAAACCCCTCAGGGAGATACTAGCAGGTGCACCAAATGATGCCATAGATCTGATTGAAAAGTTGCTGGTGTTCAGTCCCGACAAAAGACTTACAGCTGAGCAAGCTCTCAAACATGCATATGTTGCAAGGTAAGATTGAGTGTTACTATAGTACATGCAAATGTATCATCCATAAGCAGATGATGGCTCAGTGCAATAATGCTGACCAGAAATTTTGATTTATTTTGTGTTTTGGAGATGAAACATATTTCCTTTTAGGCTGCACTAGAATTAGTAGCACGGAAAGGATGGATTCCTCTGGATTAAGAATTTATTTGAAAAGATTGTACTCTTATTTGGCCATTGATGATGATATGAACTAGCTGAAGATGAGTTTTCCTGGCAGCATAACTACATGCAGGTGGATTCTGGTAATGGGTAATGCCTTAATTTTGATAGTTTAAAACTGAAGTTGTGAGAGAGAGATGTTTTGTGCAGGTATTGTTAGAAGGACATGAGTTAAAGCCTTTCAAAGCACCATTATGTAGGATAATTGGTGGATTGGTTGGCATGCAATGTATGGTGTTTAAAGGTTAAAAAGAGGCAGACCAGGAAAGAAATGAACATATACAGTGAATGAATTGTTTATTGCCAGAATTATTTCAGGTGAGAATTGTAGCTAATTTTTTTTTATCATGTGCAGTGGGGTTATTTAGTGTGTAAATAGAAATTATACTCTTAACCCATAACAGAAAGGCCTTAACCATGTGTTTAAAAAAAAAAGAAAAAAATCCATTATGAAATGTAGATAGCAATCAGAAGTAAGAGAAAATACACAGAAAGTTAAGTCATTACCTTTATATTGGCATGGGGGAGGAGGAAGGTGTGAATCACATGTCTGTCAGCCATATCTGAGTTGGAAGTGGAGATTATGGTTCTTTCTATTAAACATACTTCAACACTTTTTCCATATTTCATGCACAAGCACAGTGTTGGTGGTAAAAGAAGCTGTGCTGTAGTTCAACAGTAATGGAGACTTTTTTGCCATGGTTACCGCCTTGAGCGAGTTCCCAAAGGAGTGAGCATCAGAGATAGATAGATTTAACCTGTATATATTTAGAAATATTACACCATTCATACTAAATATCAATGTTGGGAGATAGGCTGGCACATGTAGGAGGATACTGAAGGATTTTTTCTCTTGTATTGAGAACTAAGTTTCACCTACTTGTATTTTATACAGAGGCAGAGCAGTGGTGGTGAATAGCATAAAATATGATTGGTGAAAGCCATGTGGAAAATAAAATGTGGCAAAGTGGCAGGATTGGATGGTATTGCAGTTGAATTGGTTGAACGTATGTATGATGCTATTTTTTTAAAGGCAAAGGGGATAAAGGTGAGTGATCAGACTACAGGGGTGTAAGTTTGTTGAGTATGCCTGGTAAGTTGTATGGGAGGGTAGTGATTGAGAGGGTTAAGGCATGTACAGAGCTTCAGATTGGGGAGGAATAGTGTGGTTTCAGAAGTGGTTGAGGGTGCATGGACCAGGTGTTTGCTTTGAAGAACGTGTGTGAGAAATACTTAGAAAAACAGATGGATTTGTATGTGGCATTTTTGGATCTGGAGAAGGCATATAATAGGGTTGATAAAGAGGCTTTGTGGAAGGTCTGAAGAATATATGGTGTAGGAGGTAAGCTGCTAGAAGCAGTAAGAAGTTTTTATCATGGGTGTAAGGTGTGTGTAGAAATAGGAAGAGAATAGAGTGAATGGTTCCTAGTGAAGGTCAGTCTGCGGTAGGGGTTTGTGATGTCACTATGGTTGTTTAATTTGTTTATGAATGGGTAGGTGAGGGAGGTAAATGCAAGAGTTGGAGAGAGCAGTGAGTATGCAGTCTGTTGGGGATGAGAAAGCCTGAGAAGTGAGTCAGTTGTTGTTTGCCGATGATGCAGCACTGGTGGCTAATTCAAGTGAGAAACTGTAGAATTTGGTGACTGAGTTTGGAAGAGTGTGGGGAAAGAGAAAGTTGAGAGTTACTGTGAATAAAAGCAAGGTTATTACGTTCAGCAGGGAGGAGGGACAAGTTAGTTGAGATGTAAGTTTGGATAGAGAAAAATTGGAGGCAGTGAAGTGTTTTAGATATCTGTTTATGGACTTGGCAGCAAATGGAACCATTGAAGCAGAAGTAAGTCATAGGGTGTGGGAGGGGGGCAAATGTTCTGGGAGCAATGAAGAATGTGTGGAAAGAGAGAAGGTTATCTCGGAGGGCAAAAACGGTTATGTTTGAAGGAATAGAAGTTCCAACAGTATTATATGACTGTGAGGCATGAATTGTGTGGAGGAAGGTGAATGTGTTGGAAATTAAATGTTTTCGGACATTATGTGGTACGAGGTGGTTTGATCGAGTAAGCAATGAAAGGGTAAGAGAGATGTGTGGTGATAAAAAGAGTGTGGTTGAGAGAGCAGAAGAGGGTGTGTTGAAATGGTTTGGACATA
>JAYMFT010287836.1:0-10400 GCA_038088735.1 Panulirus argus | reverse complement strand
CCCCCTTCTCTGTTCCTTCTTTTGGAAAAGTGAAAACAGGAGGGGAGGATTTCCAGCTCCCCGCTCCCTCCCCTTTTCGTCGCCTCTTACGACACACAGGGAATACGTGGGAAGTATTCTTTCTCCCCTATCCCCTAATGTAAAGAAGACTTACAAAACATTTTTCGTTTAAAGTGAAAAGTGAGATGGCATATGTAATTTGCTCACTGTTTTGAGTGATCAACTCGTAGGTTCTAATAAAAGAGTGCCTTACAGAGAAGACTGTATTGAGGTACTTACACAGAGACTTGACAGGCCGAGCGTGTCTGTACGCCTTGACGCTCGGGGCTTGACTAACTGTTTTCATACATTGCGTGATGTACTATAGAAAATAGAAGCTAGATCTGTCTATACAGGACATGCTATTACAGATGGTACATGTTACACAAATGCGTCTTTTTCTGTCTTGTATCACATATCTACACCATACAGAGCGCAGCACCAACATCGATCATTTCATTTCTTTGCTGTTCTTCCATTCAAGCATCCAGAAACAGTGAACAGATGATGGATTGTTGCTGTTCATGCAGATTTGAATGTTTACTTTATTATTGCAGGAGAAATAATGAGTTATGATTCATGTGAATTGTGTAGGAGTAAGGTTACTTACATATATTGTGTTTGTAAATTCATGAACTATCAGTTTTTGTGACACTGTTTTGATATTCTTTTTGACACTCAGTGTACATGGGTTGCTTAAAGTAGAAGGGAATTGCTAAGTTGATATTTGTTTCTAAAGGAAAGAACTGAGGAAGGGGCCATTCTTCCAAATCTTGGTCTTGTGTTTTTGATGATGCCTTGATTCCTGGGAAATAGCAGAAACCTAGAAAAGAAAAAATCTTTTTTAAGTCTCCGGTCATGGAGAAAGTCTTCACTGGGACCAGGCCTTAAGTGAAGCAATAAAGAAGGGCTAAAGCCATAAAAAAATAAAGAAGGAAGAAAAATTTGAAAGTTCTTGTGGAAGTATAAAACTTGATAATTGAAAAGGAGCAGGTCATAGCTATTAGGGAAGACATGATTAGATAAAATATTCCAAACTTAGTGGTGTAGGGAAAGAAACAGACAGCCCTCACTTTAGCCAGTAGTCACAAGTTAATCATGTGATGTAGAGCTTTAGTACGTACTTTGTGGCCAAGCTGCAACACATGAGCATCCTGATCCTTGGACTGGCAACCAAAGTAATTGAATATAAGAGGGAAAGAGAACCAACAGTATGGCATAAGACAAGAATGACAAGTTTGGAGGCCAGACTGGGAGGACTGAGAATTTTTAATGTTTTAAACTAGTCTCTGTCAAGTTAATATATAGAGACAGAAAGATCTTGGATGTGAGAGCAGTACTTTGTACAAGAATGAATCAGTCTTTTATACAGTCACTGTAGCTGTTCTGAAGGAAAGAATGTTTGCCACCAGAACAAGACTCCCAGCTTCTTAAAAGGAGACCAATTTGTGGGACATATACTGGTATATGTTTTCTAAGGTATTTTTATGTTAGGCTCATCTCTATGTTGTAGGCAAGTTATTATAACAAAAGGATTTATACATTTCAGGAATCATTGGAGGTCTGAGCACTGTGGCTGTTTGTGCTCCAAGTGACAAATTCCTGAATTGGGCTGGACCACTTGGTATTGGTCTAGGAGGTGTGTTTGTTGCGTCGATAGGCTCAGCCTTCTTGCCTGCAACATCCACATTGGGCCTCTCCCTGTATTCCATATCTCTGTATGGGGGTCTTCTACTCTTCTCAGCCTTCCTTCTCTATGATACACAAAAGGTACAGTTTTCATCTTTTTATTGATATTTTTGTGAATATATGCATGGCAGTATATAATATAAATGATTATTCATCATTATTCATGTGAGAAATGTAAGGCTAATGTTTAACTTTGGAATTTATCTACTTGTGTCCTCTTGTGGAGAGCCGGGTTTAAAGACTATGACAGAAAGAATAATTGAGCAATATAAAGTAGCATATGTAAGAGAGGACTTAGTTTAAGTATCTGTGAGGAAGAGATGGAAGTATAATTAAATGTTAGAGATTAAAACTTGATAGTTTTAGAGAGGAAGTGAATGAACATGTGTGTTGAACATGGAAGATGGCACATTGGATTGAGACGTGGAGTAGTTTATGATATTTTGCATTTGATATTTCTGACATTGCTAATAACAACTAGAATGTATTTACAGAAATTCTAAGACATGGAAAAAGGTTTCTCAATCACTGGAAGTGTTTTTAAGAAATTTATATATTTATTGTATGGTTAATTGTAAGATTAGTATGCTTCTTGAAGAACTGGAAATTATGGATGAGTTCTAGATATTAGAGAGTGACGTTTTTAATGATGGTAGTAGGAAAATGAAGTTGAAAGCAGAGTCTCTTACCAGGGAGAAAAATTGGGTGTGCATCAAAAGCTCTCGTGCATGAAAGTAATTTGAGCCTGAAATATGTGAAAAACCTGGGGGTTTCCAAGTTAGATTAGAGACTGTACATATAGATCATATTGGCCTTCACCTGCAAGTGGTTTTAACTCAATTTGTAAGTCTCCTTTGGTTAGGCTGTGCTTTCACATATGATTTTGAAATATTACACAATAGAATGCATGTTGAAATCTTTTCATATTAAATGTAGCTTGATATCTGTGTATGCCAGTTATGGTATATTTGTTATTAGATTAACCTTATGTCATTGAAAAGAGAAAACTTCTTAGCAAACCTTCCCAATTTTCTCTCTTATATTCCACTATATTGGAAATCATCTCAGTGTAGTAAACAAAACTCTTAAAGTTTTTGAACTTAAGATGTATAGAAATTATGTACTAAAGCAATAGATTTGGTTTGCCTTACTTTGTGTGAATTCATTGAATGATATGAGGTAATCAGTTCCTGTTTACTTCTATTTTGATCTTTGGGTCTGCCACTGAACTTCTCTACTTTTTAATGGGATTTTATTATTCATAGATTTCTCTCTTGTTCAGGTGGTGCGCAAGGCTGAGACTCACCCGAACATGTGGGGTGTTGTACCATATGACCCTATCAATATGTCCCACCATATTGTCTTGGATGCCGTCAACATCTTTGTCCGTGTAGCACAGATTCTTGCCATGGGTGGTGGAAGACGAAAATAAAACTTTGCTCTCTTATATTAATCCAGCTTTCTCTTAGAAGGATAATTTTTAAGTTATTTATAATAAGAAATTATCAGTAAAGGTCAGTTTTTTAAGTTCTTCATTGATTTTTGATGACATTCACATAGTGGATACATGCAAATGAGGCTTTTTTTCCTGGCACTATCTCATTAGAGCAATGTAATATAGTACTGAAAAAGAAATATAATCTTAGTGTTTTTTCTTGATCACAATTTCCAAATAAGCTAGGTAGTGTCAGGAACAGACGATAAGAGGCCTCATCTGCTCATGTCCATTCCATTCTCTAGTTGTCCTGTGCAATGCACTGAAACCACAGCTCCCTATCTGCAGCCAGGCTTCACAGACCTTTGCATGGTTTACCCCAGACACTTCAAGTGCCCTAATTCAGTCCATTGGTGGCTCATCGACCCCAGTAAACCACAGCGTTTCAAATCACTGTATCACATGCTTATCTCTGATCTTTCTGTGCTGTTTTACATTTAGGTTATCTGGCTGAGCTATTGCCATGGCACTACATCTTTACATTGACCATCCTTGATTATCTGTGGTTTAATTATCCATTTTCATGATTATCCATGCATTTCTTAAAATCATCTGTTAAAAATACATTGGGAATTTCACTGCTCCACCTCATCAGCATGACTTAAGAGAATCTAACTAGGTTGAAATGCCATGGTATATCTTCGGTTTCTAATCATGGGAGTGTGATTGTATATAATTGTTTGTCGTTTTTTAAATCAGGTATTCCCGATCTCCAGTCACAGCCCCACCTGCTGTTCATCATTTCCATTCATAATACTGAATACCTCATGCCCTCCAATTACAGCCTCAGCTGCCACATTACCCCCCTTCTCATTCATATCACCCATCACTAACACTTGGTCCCCCACACCAAAACTACTGACACACTCACTTAACTGCACCCAGAACACTCTTCTCTAATCCCTCTTCTCATGGCCAGGTACATAAGAACAAATAATCAACCATCTGTTTCACTTAGAGTCAGAACATTCTGGTTTCTTTCCTCAAATGTTCCACCTATCTCTCCTCTCTTTTCATCTTCATTACATTCACCCACATTTAGACACCCCAGCCCAGGGAGGATAAGCATGCCCTGCTTTGCTACTTCTGTTTTGTCTTTTAGAAATTTAAATACAATAAAAGGGGTTTCCAGCCCCCACCCCCTCGTCCCTGCCCCTTTAGTCACCTTCTATGACATGCAGGGAATATGGTGGGAGAATCCTTTTCCCCTACCCCAGAGATAATGATTTTTGTTCTTTACTGAACTTTTCATGTGTTTATCTTAGAATATATTCCTCTTGCTTATTTCATCATACAATATTCAAGAGTGTATATCTTTCTTATTTTATAAAAGTAGATGAATAACATTGTGAACCTCTTACATATGCAGTGGCAATGATGGTATCATATATTCTCAAATGGTTTATTTTGCTTTTAATAGAAAAAAGACTTTTATCCCATATGAGTCTGGTAAATGATTGTTTTATGACTTAGGACTAGATTAATAAACTGATAGGCAAATAAATAATAAAGGATTATTTCACATGCCATTTATACATATTTCTTGTCCAGTACAGAGATCATTTTGTGTGACTTGCAAGACTCTGTGATTAATTGATTTTTACTATATGGTTTTTAGTAATGAAGTGAACATATGCAGAAATATTCAAAGTAATATGAGAAACCCAGCTGTCTCAGGAAGAGGTAATGCAGCCTCTTATTTGTGAGCACAATATTACTGCTACCATGATACATTTAGTATTATCTAATGAAAGAGCATCCAAGTTTAAGAAAGTGCTAATGGGAGAACATGACTGTTTGACTTCACATTGCGCTTATAGTATATAACGAATGCTTGTGAAAGATATTGATAGTTACAAACATAGAAGTATGAGTTTTAGATAACAGTTTTTCAGAAGTTGTACATGATTACAAAATTCATAGATTATTTCCCAGGAAGCATTATAAATCTAAAGACTTGTTTGTGTACTATTTACATTCAAACAGTCATGTGTCATATCAGTGTACACCATTTTCATATCAATATTCTGTTTGTCAGTTACTGTCATTGTAGTTGATGAGTTAATAATATTGTCCCAGTAAAAATACTGTAATTGAAACATATAGTACTGTGATGGCATTTAATACATACTGTGTATGTAATTAAGATGAACTTATTGGAGACCATAGTAATAAGAGAAAACAAGGTTGATATGGGCTCCATTGGAAGATAAAATGATGCTTATGTAGCCCTCTGTCTTCTCTAAAGTGAGATCAGGCTGCAATGATATGTTGCTGCATCAAGAGAAAATTTTTTTTCTGTCTATATCACTGCAAGCTATATGTTCACCTGTACTGCAAACATATATGACATTTGTGACATGGCACATGTATGTACCTGCTTGGATACTGGTTACATTAAGGTAATAGGAATAATGATAATGATGATAAGCAGTTTACCAAGTTAAAATGCAGCTGTGGACTTAAGATTACCATGATACAAATTGATAAAACGAAATTTGCTTGCAAAGATGGGGAAATGAGTGACTAATAAATGTGACAGGTGCAAATTCTGTGGCCTTATAGTCACCTCTCTTCCTAATTTGTTGTGATTTTATGGCAGGGTGGTGGTTGTCCCATGTTTTTAGTCATCAGATTTTTTTGTTTTAAACCAAATAATCAAACTTGGACCATATTATTTTGTTCCTCAAGAGGGAATATAAAATAATTACATCTTGTTTTTTATAGGATCATCCCTTAGATTTTTTCTTGCATCTCTGATGAATTGTTAGAAATCTCCCATAGCCAGCAAAGCATGTGACTTTCATTGGCTGCTTGTTTTGTAAATATTTTATGTTAAGATTGATGGATTTTTTTTTTTCATACATATTCGCCATTTCCCGCATTAGCGAGGTAGTGTTAAAAACAGAGGACTGGGCCTTAGAGGGAAATTCCTCACTTGGCCCCTTTCACTGTTCCTTCATTTGGAAAAGTAAAAACAGGAGGGAAGGATTTCCAGCCCTCCGCTCCCTCTCCTTTTAGTCACCTTTTACGACACACAGGGAAAACATGGAAGTATTCTTTCTCCCCTTTATATAGTTATTGATAGATGGAAACACATTAATGGAAAGGTCTGTTGGGCCTGGTTGTGTATAGGGAGCTATGGTTTCTGTGCATTACATATGAAAGCTAGAAAGTGGATGTGAGCAGATGTGGCCTTTCATTGTCTGTTCCTGGCCTTACCTTGCTAATGTGGGAAATGGTGATTAAGTATGAAAGAAAGAGAATGCTATTAATAAAGCAAAGGATACATTGCTTATGTCCTCAAATTTTTTCCTTATTTTTAGAAGCACATCTGAGATTTTATCTGTGAAAAGGGTAAAATAGAGCATTTTATTAACCTCTGGTTAATATATTATTTTAGAGTAGTGTGAAGAAAATATGAATCGATATAGAGATGTTATCTGAAGACATTTATTTTTTGAAATATTTGCCTACCATAGATGAAGAAATATTAGGTAGTAGTAGTTGGTAGGAACATTAGGTAGGATCCTCAGAAAGTACTACGCTAGAGCTGCCCTCTGCCATTTGCCGATTAAGGGTAAGGCACTTAAAGCTAAGATGCAGCACTGGGGATCAACAGTTATGGAAACTCTTTTGCCGTGGCCACCATCATGAGGGAGTTCCCAAATGGAACAGACATTAAATAAATAGATAGGAGAATGTGAAAAATAGATGTTCTAGACTTGTATTGCATTTATGCAATTATTGGATATATACATTAACCCCCTCAAAATAAAAGTGTAATAAGAGTAGAAAGTCTCAAAAACCAATAGAGATGTGTGGTATCTCATGAAAAAACAAGAAATTTCTTGCAAATGTAGCTTAGGGCCCGGTCTTGATGTGGACTTTTGTCCGTGACTGGAGCCTTCAACATAGAAAAAAAAAAGTACTTGTAGCCATTTACTATATTTCTGTTTATGGTTGATGAGACAGCATAAGTGGCTAAATGGCCTTATCATGGTCATTTTGTATGAGCTATATGCATGGCAGCTAGAGAATGGGTATGAGTGAATGAGGCCTTTCTTTGTTCCTAGCAAACAGATATGAACAAATAAAAACAAATATGTCTCTGGTTTTGGTGCATTATACATGACACCTAGTGAGTGGATGTGAGCAAATGAGGCCTTTCTTCACTTGTTCCTAGTACTACCTTTCTGTGTAGGAAACGACAAACAACAGAAAATTTTTTGTTCGTACTTGATCACATCTTCCCACGCTAGCAAGTTAGCACCAGGAACAGACGAAGAAAGGCTGCATTGGCTCACATCCATTCTCTAGCAGTCATGTTCAGTCTATATATATATATATTTTTTCAAACATGTGATCGCCTTTTCCCGTGTAAGCGAGGCAATACTAGAAACTGTAGAAAGGCTGTTTCTGCTCACATCCATTTTTTAACTGTCATATGTAATGCACCAAAATCAAAGCTTCCTATCCACAACCAGGCCCCAGACTTTTCCATGGGTGGGTGCATTGCGTGCCGCAGCTCCTGGAGTGAGTGGCGGCTGCTGGTTTGTTGCGGCAGTGCAGTGGGTTTTGTTGTTAGCCCTGTTGTTACAGCTGCTGCTCTTTACGGGCAGAGGCCATGTCCCATGTGAGTTGTGCCAAAGGTGGAAATCATAGATGCACCACAAGGAGACCTGCCAAGAAGATGAAACATCAGGAGTCTTGTATGGGACTTCTTTTGACAGGAGAGGCTGCTCTAAGTGCAGCTTAAGTCTCGATCTACATGGCCAAGACTTGAGGTACTGGAGTAGTACAAGTTGTATAGAGCAAGTCAACTACCTGACTGCCATCCTATGTTGATGCCCACATATATGAGAGGCAGGGAAGGCAGACCACAAAGGTGGTCTAGGAGGCAAAAGTGTTCCTTTTTAGGAACAGAAAATGTTGCTGTTTGATGTGTCCGTGGGGTGGGCCACCAAGCTGATATCTCTAGGAATTACTAGGTCAGGTGAGGTCATATGCAATGACATGCCACCAAGTCAGATTGTCGTCAGTAAAATGACACTTTGTGGAGCATCACTAAGTCACTATGTATTCAAGATATTCAAGAAGGTATTCCGTACAGCACTTATAATAGCAGTTAAGACAGCACTTACGATATGATATTTGGTTCATGATAACTCTCTAAATAAGTGATGATACTCAACACTTGCAACAACATGATAAAACTCATGATAAAGCTCTTAATATCTAGGACAACATGTGATAACACATGATGTATCTCAAGATAAAACTCATTCAAAGCAGCACAAGCATTCATGATAATACTCAAGAAAACACTCATTAGAACTCAAGTTAATACTCATGTTAACACTCAACATGTCTCGATCATAAAACACTCAGACTGACACTCAGGATGATGCTCAAGAAAACATATTGTAGTACTCAAGATACCACTCATACTAACCCAAGATAACACACTGTAGCACTCAAGCTAACACTCATACTAACCCAAGAAAACACACTAGCACATAAGATACCACTCATACTTAACACTGTAGCACTCAAGATACCACTCATACTTAACACACTGTAGCACTCAAGATACCACTCATACTAACTCAACACACTAGCACTCAAGATACCACTCATACTAACTCAAGATAACACACTAGCACTCAAGATACCTCTCATACTAACTCAGATAACCCACTGTAACAAGATACAACTCATACTAACACTTAACACATTGTAGCACTCAAGATACCAGTCATACTAACATGACAAAAACGCTTTTCGTACTCGATGCCAGTCATACTAACACCTAAGATAACACGCAATAACAACCAAGATATCACTTGCGATAACACCTCAGATTAAACCCCTAGCTACACGGTGTCATCTTACGAAGGAAAGTTGCCCTCAGTCGTTCTGATGGATTATTTGCCTGAGGGGTCCAAAAGGCACTAGGCTCACGGTGCTGTCGCAGCAATCTGCTGTTGCCGCCGCTTCCCCATCTCGCACTTCGGCTGTTCCCTCCGCTGCATGTCTGATGACCCTGCTGCTGCTGCCGCCGCTGCTGCACCACCGTACACGGCTTTATCTCCGCTGTTGCCATTCTGTCGTCCAATCCCCTAGGGGAAGGATGAACTCCTGGTCAGACTGTGGTTTGGCTGCCGTGGCCAGGGATCGGACCAATGTAGGTTTGATCCTAGGCGGCCCGTGCAGGCGTGACGGTCAGTAACGCTAACCGCTACACCAAGGAGGTCCGTGCTTGTGTGTGTGTTGCAGGAAGAGTTTTACATTTGTGTTGCCCTGTCTCTTAATCTCGCACACACACCATGTCTTAATCGTATTTATACTCCATGTACCCTCTCATATACTAGCCCCAAGGGTTTAGATAACAACTGGATTATTGGGAGCCGACTGCTGCGCCGTCCGGGACACGAACCCGGGCCCTCAGTGCCCCTAAAACTGTCATGTAACTATGAACACCTGAAGCCATGGAGCATGGATGCTACTGGCATTACATCAGTAACAAATCCTGTTCGTCATTGACTATAATAACTTCACGGGTCTCGTATCAGGGCTTCCCCCCCTCCCATCTCTCTCTCTCTCACAAAGGTTTAATTAAAGGTTTTATTCGTAGTACAGGGAGTGACTTGCCTCTTGGAGGCGGTGTCGCCCCTCCAACGACAGTTGAAGAAGAGCTTCCGGGGTGAATGTACGATGGCAGACAGCGACCTGTGCTTTCCAAGTCTCTAAGATTTCATTTGAACTTTCATGTCGGGCATTTCAGTAAAACCTTTCAGTCATCGCGTGTCATCTTGGCTCTGCCTAAATAAACCGATCTCATGGATTACGCTTACTTATTACGGCATGACAGGGGCTACCAGCTCCTTACTTAAGCCACTTCACCAGCGTCTCGTCCTCCGAAGTGGCTGCTCAACACGACTTTTCAGCTCTTGTCAGATCGAGTGATACGGAACGACGTTGCTCGTTTGTTGTCGTCCTCTGTTCCGTATAAATATATCGTCTTTGTCGATCGTTTTTATTGTCTTCACTGTCAATCGAAGTCTTTTGCCCACATGTTGGCCTTTGTTGCTGGTCTCTTGCCCACATGTTGGCCTTTGTTGCTGGTCTCTTGCCCACATGTTGGCCTTTGTTGCTGGTCTCTTGCCCACATGTT
>JAYMFT010287835.1:0-23933 GCA_038088735.1 Panulirus argus | reverse complement strand
GAGAGTTGAGAAATTGGGAAAAACAGACAGGGAAAGTATTTACAAATTTTTGAGAAAGTGAAAAACATGTCTCTTCAGTGGACCACTGAAAAGAACACATTGAACAGTGGTCAGACCCTCCAGAACGACACCTGTACGGGGAAGTGAGAAAATGAAAAACATTATAAAATGATATAAGAGTAATAATGCCTGGCAGCCATTACTTCAGTGAAGACAGCACACAGTGACGCATGTAGAGGATCGGAACTGATGGGATTGTCTGAAGGTATTGAGGAGGCGATGCTATTGTAAGTACGAAGGACGGGAAAAAGCTGTATCATAATCTACGCTTGGAAAGGGAAATCCTGGAATGGTATTGTTCAGAACGTAAACTAAGATTATAGTTCCACAGGCATAGAAGATCCTTTAGATTATCACCACTGAAATGGAAAAGTGCAGCTACGACAACAGAAAACGCGCTAAACATCCTGGCCCCAAGACCGTATAACAAAATGGCCTGCAGCCATAAGAAACACCGTGGGATGTACAGTGGAAAGACTTATGAATTCCCCGAATAATTATCGACGAAGTGTAGCAGACCAGCCGGGTTGTTGTGGTTACGTAGGCCTACGAGCCGGCCACCGCTTCCAACAGCTTAATCGACCGGTGGACGATACAATACAGCCTGGACTCGGCCGGAGCTATGGAGGGTATAAAGCCCTCGAAATGAACGTCAGGTACACGTTAAGATGAGGCTTGGTAGTGGGTTTTGGGCAGCGGTGACTTGTGGTGGCGAAGGGCGGTAGCGGGAAGGGGTGTTTGTCGATGCTGGCGACCTTTGGCTAGACTGGGAGGGATATTGTACAGGGGTTGGTGGCGATCACTAGAGCGGAAGGTTGGCGTGGGGGATCGATGTGACCATGACTTTTCCACCCACGCCATTTCTCTCTCTCTCTCTCTCTCTCTCTCTCTCTCTCTCTCCTCACGCTTCCTCCAACACAACTAACGCCGTACTAGCTTACCAATTCCACCACTCAACCTCTCCACCTCATGCTGGCTTCCCTTCCCCTCTCCCTGCCCCTCTTTTTCTCCCTCTCGTATAGCGTCAGTGAGGTTCGCGTAACGTGCACAGTGCTCGTAAATACTGGAAAGGCGTGTCGGCTCGAGGGTGACACGGGTAGAATGTGAGAATGGAAACACGTTGTGTAATCTAGGCCTGTGAGCGAGCGACGTTGAAAAGAGAATTGCAACGCTATGATTCGGTGGTCCTCGAATCAAGTACTAGTACATCTGTATGCATACGCGAAACAACTTTACCCTGCATCTCGTTGATGCTTAGATGTGACTCTGAATTGTAATTTTGCCAGGATGATACAGTGCTGAGTCGTAGTCTTGGCAGGTTGATACAGAACTGAACTGCAGTCTTGCCAGTTTGATACTGTATTGAACTGATAATCTTGTCAGGATAATAGAATACTGAATTTGCAATCTTGCCGGGATGATAGAATACTGAATAGTAATGTGTCTTGCCATGATAGTACAGTATTGTATGCGTTTGTACAAGCCTCAGATATTGCTATGTTGCTTTTAGATGGAGGCCTCTTTCCTATCCTATTTGCTCGACTGTATTTTGTTTGAGGTCGTGACTATCGACCGATGAATGACATTATTTTGACAAAAAGAATTGTAACATACGACTTGGTTTCCTCAGCGAGGTTGTGATCTGCCAGACTGCTGATGGCGGCATCCTGCATTCTTACATATTTAGACGGATTTATCTTTAAGATTATTCTCTGGCTTCCTTTTTTATTACACACACACACACACACACACACACATGAGTCTCCGTGGTACAGTGGTTAGCGTTGTGACCCACTGATGATTAACGGGCTCTGGCTCGAATTCCGGACAGGGCAGCCGGCTTACGGCCAACCCGGCTCTTCATCCTCCCCTCTAGGGGTGGCTAGTCGATAGACCGGTTACCTGCTGCTGCGAGCTGCGCTGTGTATGTTTGATCGTGTGATAAGTAAGATTCAGACATGGTACGTATGTACTTGGTTAAGAGACGAGGCAGCACGAGTGTAAAACTCTCTCTCTCTCTCTCTCCCCTTAACACACAAATAGTGATCATAGAGAAAGAGGATTCTTTAGGGCAGTTGCTGCGACCTCTGTTGAATTGTTCGAAGTAAATTCTTTATCTAAAACAAGAGCTCCACCACAATGACTTCGTCACGGTACTGATAGGAATTCCTGTGTGTCAGCTTGCAGACGCTGGTATAGCTTACAGTTTTATATACATAGGTATGATGTCCCCATCAGGTATACAGTTGCGGGAGACGGGAGCGATTTGCTTAGTAGCGTTAGAGGGAGGTGCAGCACACAGGCTTCCCTGTCGTAACCAACCCAGCAGTAGGGTTAGAGGTTCATTCTCTTCGGTTTTTGCATTGGGATTATTGAGTAACATTAGATGGGGTGATTGTTATGTTTTGAGCGCGACCGCTTCACCCTTGAGCGCGAGGGTTCTACCCTTGAACACGACGGTAGTACCCTTGAACACGATGGCTCTACTCTTGAACTCGACGGGTCTGTCCTTGAGCGCAGCGGCTATACCCTTGAGGACGACAGCCCTGCCCTTGAGCACAGCGGCCCTTCTCTTGAGCACGACGGCTCTGCCCTCTGAGCACGACGGCTCTGCCCTCTGAGCACGACGGTTCTTCCCTTGAGCACGACGGTATGTCTCTCTGGACAGTGATGACCTCAGGCCATCGAACGCAAGTAGACCGCGCCACCAACTGCGTGCTCAAGGTGAGGTCCAGCCAGCCACCTGCCGACTGAGAGTCCTTTGAGAGAAGAAATCCCCCTCCCTCATCCCGGAAACGTTGACTATTTTGGTGTGTTCCCGAGTTGGTTGGTTGAGAGAAAGGGGAGAGAGGGAGAGTGAGAGAGACAGAGAGAGAGAGAGAGAGGAGGAAGGGGGTGGTGGTGGTAGTGGTGTCAGGGAGAGGAGGCATGGTGGTGGTGGTGTCAGGTGTGGTGGCTGGTGGTGGTGGTGTGGGTGTGGACCATCTCGGCCAGTCGGCGAGCTGTCGTCTCTCGCGGCGGTCGTGGTCGTGTCCCGGGTCTTCGCGCGCGCTTCTAATGAATGACTCGTGCACGTGCGTTCGTGCAAGTGGAGGAGTCGTACATTACGTATTGTGACTCGAAGAGGCGGGAACCTTGAGTGCATTTAGTTCATGTGTTCAGAAGGAAATTGTTGGAGTACCGTTTGCCCGAGGGACACCCACCCTGTTGGTCGAGGAAGATCTTGAGTGTTAATTAGTTCGCTGGTACGGAAGTTGTTCTTGGATTGTGACGTGAAGAACTTCTCGAGTAATTAGTCCACGTGTTCCGAAGGAGGTGTTTTCCTGTTCTGTGTGACTCGAAGGACATCTTGAAGTGTTGATAAGTTCCGTGGTACGGAAGATGTTCTTGGATTGTGACTTGAAGAACATCTGCAACAATTAATTCACTCGTTCAGGAGGAATTGTTTATGTTCTATGTGACTCGAACAACACTTTGGCTAAGACGGTTCCTTTGTACGCTGTAGACAGTATAGAGCAGTGTTGTAGTACGGTGTAGTATCCCTGGAAACAGAAACTTTATGAGTAAATGTGATTTGTGTGTGTGTGTGTGTGTGTGTGTGTGTGTGTGTGTGTGTGTGGTAAAGATGCGCAGTGGCGTGAGTGTCGGTGTGGGCGTGTGTGATGAGGGTAGTGTTACCTGTGGTGGGCGGCAGGCTTGGAAGGGAGGTGGTCCACTGCGATCACACACCCCCCTCCTCTCCTCTCCCCGCCATTCATCAGCATCACCACAAACTACAGCTCCTCCTCCTACAGTATAACGAAGTGGCGTAACGAAGTGTTGTACGTTGATACAAGTGTGTGTGTGCGTGTGTGTGTGCAGTGAGGTTACGTCTGCAAGAAACATGGGACGAAAACCGACACCGAGAGACATACGTACAGTTAAGCAGAAAGTGTAAATACAGGTTTTCCATTTCGTTTCCGATTTAAAGTCGGGATTACATTCCGGTGGGTCAGCGTTATTCGAAACCCGTTTTGCACCCCTGTTAGGCTGGGGTTTGTCGCCGGGGGTAGAGTTTCTGGGGTCATTGAGTGAATGACCTCTTGTTTGGCCCACTGAGCTGTGTCGCGTGATTTGAAGGGACCCCCGGCATACGTGTGGAGAAGAGACGTTGTCTGGAGTGTTTCTGGGAGGCTGAGGATATAGACGACTAGGTCTGAATCCGTCGTATGGTGTTGAAGTGAATACATACACACAGGCTTATTGAGTTCACGTACCGTGAAATATCGTTGAAGTATGTGGGATGGTGTTATTACATTTATCTCTGCTGAGGTATGCAAGCGTTAAGTGTAAAAATGTTTACGCGCGAGATAGCGTTCCAGCAGCGTCGGAGATCGCTGACCAGTTGTAGGTGTCTGTGGGGGGTGTTTGGCAAAGGGCGGGTGATTCAGCGTGTGAGGAGCTGTAGTTGGTCGGCCGGGGCTAAGAGCTCGGTGCGTCTTATTAGCTGTCATGAACTGATGCATGTGAGCGAGAAGTTAGTGTGGTGTTAAACTGAGCGCATTATACATGACCGCTGGAGTGTGGATGTGAGCGAATGAGGCCATTTCCTCGTTTGTCCCTGGCGCTACGTCGCTGACACGGGAAACGTGTGAAGAAAAAGAAATACGTGTATATATATCTAGAAAGAGAAGTATTTGGTACACGGAAATGAGACGCAAGCGTGGCGTAGTGGGTCTTGAATCCTTGTGACTAGGGTTGTGAACCTTGTGACTAGGGTTGCTTAACCCCTGTGACTAGGGTTGCTTAACCCCTGTGACTAGGGTTGCTTAACCCCTGTGACTAGGGTTGCTGAACCCCTGTGACTAGGGTTGCTGAACCCCTGTGATTAGGGTAACTGAACCCCTGTGACTAGGGTTGCCGGACCCGGTTGCTGAACCTGGTGTTTCGGTGATTCGTGTAGTATATTCAGAACTTAAAACTAGAAGCAAGAAGAACAGGACATACCACCCCTTTCTGACAGTAACAGGATGATGGCATACACGGCCTGACGATCCGTTGACACAAGTATTTAATGTCGCTCGATTGTATTTGTGCATTCAGTGAAGTCCGGCATCATTACGCAGACGGACATAATTCCCCGAAGAAAATGGAGAAAAGTTTATAAAAGTGACTCTATCGGTTCGTGGTTGATGGTGGCGAGCGATGTGAGGCACAGGCGGTGAAGGATGGTGGGTGTTGCGTGCCTCACTCCAGGACGGACGCCAGCCAGGTGCCGCTACTTCCTGTCTGTGCAGTAACTTGTCCTCCTCTGATGGTCGGCGGGATGGTGGCCATGAAGACAGTCGACGCTCATCCGCTCACAGTCCGTCAGGTAAGTCTTGGTGATGCGGACACTCTGGCGCTGGAGGATTGTCTCTGGTTAGACTCGGCATTGGACACTCAGACACTCAAGAGTGTCCATTGCTCACACACTTGCAGTGTCTCACGTAAAACTTGGGCAGGTGGACTGGTATTAGATGCCTCGGTATTGACCGTAGACCGTCATGCATAGGCGTCTTGGGAGTGGCGCGGCGTGGAATGGGGACGAGGAAGTTCCTCAGCACTGCAGTTTCCTTGAGAGTGATACTGATGGCTCTTTGTGAACTTAGTATCATCACATATGTTGAGTTAAAGTAAGAAAGAAAAAGCAAGTAGATTTAGGGCTGAAATGTCAAAAAAAAAAAGGCACTCAAAACAAAGGTGAGTAAGGGATACCTAGTGAGTATCTGGTGAGGAAGTCTTCGGGGGGGTGTTCACCCCCTACAGCTCAGGCCGGGCCCAAGCCGCTGGACTGGGTCGTTTATCGACCAGGCAGTTGGCAGCCGCGGCCCTCAGGCCCACATAACCGCCCCCCACCCCCCCAACCACAGCCTGGCTAGTCTGGTACACATCATAGGTTCTAGTCCAGTTCACTCTTGAAGTTCTTTACTGTGCATTATCCCATGCTGTTACTGTTGGTAGTTGGCAAGGTGGATAAGTTTATCATGGAATTAGAGTTGTGCATCAAAGTCTATCCCTACATGTCTTCTTCAGCCTTGGCATTCATTCCGTCAGTGCTCACTGGTCATCAGTGGCTGTCTACCTGTGTGAATGCCATACAACACATTGAACGATCTGTGTATTAGTGTGGCCTCCCAGTCGTGACACATTGAACGATCTGTGTATTAGTGTGGCCTCTCAGTCGTGACACATTGAACGATCTGTGTATTAGTGTGGCCTCTCAGTCTTGTCTTGATTACCAGTACACCGTGCATGGTATTGGCTTCTTCCCATCCGAAACGCTCGCTGTTGAAATTGAATTTGCCGGATCACACCCCCTCCCTCACGGTGACGCGTCGTGTGTTGTGGTGGAACGTCATCAATCGATACTCGTCAGTGCTTTAAGCTATGGTCAGATTACAGTGTCTTCGAGACGTTTAATATTAAGTCTTTTAAGTTTTTTTGTGTGAATACCAGACAGGGTGTTGATATTTCTGACTGATTCTCTTTTATCTACCGACTCGCAATTTGCCGCAACACATTGTAAAGTTTATTAAAGTTCATCTTGTCGTGCCTCTCGTGTGTACTTGTGGCAGACCTCGAAGGAACTGCTTCCTGGGTGGTTGTTCAGCAGCGACTGATGAGTCTCGTATCCACGTCTTAGTTGTGGTTGCTTGAAGGACTGCGTGCTGGACAGGCTTTCCAGGATTACCAGCTTTGAAAACTTCGTTACGTAATGGTTCAGTAAACTCCTGTAGGTGTCGCATCTCTAGGTTGATGGGTTAACTCGATAACTTAAGTTTTAATTTTTCATCCTCACGCCATTAAATGAGATTTTAACACTCCTTGGGCCAGACGTTCCTGCCACTGTTTTAGGACGAGACTCCGTATTTAAACTCGTATTACGAAGCCATCTAACTGGTGCATGAGCCGAGGCTGGCAGTGTAAAAGAAGTGGCGGCTGATGGAGAGAGCTTGGCGACCCTACCAGTGCGGTGGTGCCGGGGTTCCCTCCGCTCGTAGGCTTTCTTCCCTCCGGATCTCGTAAGGTGGAGTGCTGGACGCACGGGCATAGTCTCCCTCACAGTCCGTGATGGCATCTTGAGGCCTGATAGTATGTTTGTACTATTTTAAGGTTATTCATTATTATAAGACATATGAGAAAAACCCCGTGGACATTTTTTTTTCCTCAAAAACGACAACTTCCTCCAAGGGATACTAGATCATACACCAAACAGCTTGGCAAACCAGGACCCCCTGAGAAAGACGTTTGGTCTCAGAGACTGTGTAACGGAAGTGGCTCAGCACCTTACTGTTAATAATAAGATATTTCATATTTCTGAAATTTTACCCATTTTTTCGTGTATCGTCTCGAATAATTTACTGTATGAATGACTGTAACCTTTATGGAACGGGGTTAAAGCAGAGCCCCCTAAACCATCGTGTGGTGCGTCAGGGAAGAGAAGGAAAATGATGTTGTCGTTGGATTATACTGGAACGTAGGAGGTGGTGGTCGCTGCTGTCACCGCAACAGATCATGAAAAAAACGACGCCTCCACGGCATGACGTCATGGCTGATGTCGCTAGGCTGACCTTTAATACCTTGATAATGACGACACGATCATTGATAACGACCTTTGAGCACGGCTGCAAGACCATTATGCACTCCGGTTACGGCCCTTTGGTACGATGGCGTGATTTCTGAAGCCCAGGGTATCATAACCATGGTCAGTGCTCTTGGGTCGCACCGCCCGTGCTTTAAAGGTCGTTCCCTGCGTGTTCAAGGGTCGTTTTCCCGCGTTGAAAGGTCGCAGCTTCGTGCTCAGGGGAGGGGAAGTTACAGGGCACCGCGAACTACCCGTAGTGTACGGGTAACATTACACTGTGATCCTACGATCATTACTTAATGAGCACCAAGGAACCGAGAGAGTGTCTCTGGCGTTACCTTCGGTGGTATGACGAGTCCGTCCCTCGCTGCTGGTGGGAGGATACTTTCACCAGCTCGACACCAGGGAGGAAGAGCCGCGTCCTCGTAAGTCTCTCTTCTTATACAGACTCGCCTTAGGGTGGACGCCAACACTCGACGTTCGCCATTACCTTCACCATGTTATATACACCTCACTATGGTTTTGGGGGGGCTCCTCTGCCCCCAACAGGTCGATGTCCTCGACCCGCATCCGTTTTTGCACCTCTGGGCATCAGCAAGGGTGTTCGAGGCCGCTTTTGATATCTGGCATCCATAACCAGGCTGGATGATCAGACGCGCTGTGTAGGTGTTTGACGTGTGAGTTTCTAAGCTTCCCCTCTGCGTGTCCTTTGATGTTTCTGGTACATAATGGTTGCGAGATGAACTGTTTCCGGCTAGGATATTGAATGACAGTAATAATGATAATGACAGCAATCGTGATTTGACGATGCACTGACTGCAGCCCGCGTCCTAGAGGATAAAGATAAATTCACACAACAGTAGTGCGTGTATTGAAAGAGACGACCATTGTGTTTCCAACCTTAAGTTTTTATATGAGGCTGAAGAGAGGATCCTCGAGTTTTCACAATTTTTACCTTATGAGGCAAGCTTGGGATCATTTTTAGTACGGATTTGGAGTAAGGATCCATTCTCGTCCTGCAGACGGGATATCATGTATTAGAGAAGTACAAAACATTCGTCTGATCTGACAAGTGAGTGGTTTTGGATGTTTGTCACGTAACTGGAGAGGGAGGAGGAACTGGGGGTCGGTGCTCGGAACTGCCAAGCGCCGTGTTCCCTGACGAGCGCTCTCTTGATTAACATACGTGATTAGCCCGAGTGAGGCTTGAATGTTAACGAGTGGAAAGGTGTGGTAGGAAGACGCGGGTGAGAGGGATTGTGGAAGGGTTGTTTTAAAGTCGTACCGAGAAATGCTTTCAGGAGGCGTCATCTTGTGGTGTACCTGTAATAGTCCCTCAGGTTTTAGCAACCGTTGTGAGCAAGTTTTGTTCTGTCGAGGTGATGGACTCTTGTTCCGCTGCTGAACAATGTTGGGAACCTTGTATACCTTGTGAATACCCTGTGAAGTCTTCGGTAGTCTTTGCCCCCACTGCCAAGGCGTGGCCCAGGCTGCTGGAATGGGTCGTCGGTCTACCAAGCTGTTAGAAGCCGCAGTCCTCGGGCAAGGTGTTGAAGAGTCTTGGGTCCCTGATGTTCAAGGTGTTCTCTCTCTCTGTGCAGATGGAACGGGAGGACCAGGTAGTGACCTGCAACTGCTCTTTATCCAGCTAGTGACCTGATTGGCGTGTTGTATGGTGCGTGCACTCGAGCCAGGACCCCTGGCTACCGTAATGAGTTGAGAGGGTCAGGCAAGGAGTTAGTTCGAGGTTGTTATCATTACGGATGAGCATGAATGTAAAAGTTACGATACCACAGTTGGGTCGTTGATGAGGGAGAAAGGTAAACCTGCAAAGTCGTAACTAGAGAGAGAGAGAGAGTCAAAGGATTTATAGGCTAACACCGACAGTACTGTGAGGAATGAGACAGACGCGCGAGCGACCACATTGCAAGCCTGACCATCGAAGGCGGGGCTCCAAGGTCTCATTTCGCCTCCTCTCCAGCCCCTCTGGCCACCCCTCAGGGCCACATCAGTCCTTCTGGCCACCCCTCGGGGCCACATCAGTCTCTCTGGCCAACCCAACCCCCTCCCCCTGTGCCAGAGCAACCGGCTAACGCCTCCACCCTTCACCAGCGAAGTTAGATAAGGTCTTTTTCTTTTCAAACAGCCTTTAGATTTATGTCCAGTTAAACTACCTGGTAATGTCCGGTCCTCAGGTTTTACGCTTATGATAAGATGCATTTAACTCGCAAATCACGGTCGTCGATCATGTAATGGTGGGATTTGTGTAAGCAGCGGGTCAGGGATTACCGCTGTTGGTCGCCCGTCTCGGAGCCAAAGGTAAACCGATGATGACTGATGAGCTTGTGAAACGATACCGGGTGTCCCTCACTGGCCAACCAGTTGCAGGCGCATCCGTCCGGTTGTACTGGTTATTTGGTGTGCTACTTCTGGTGCACGCGTACCGGGTTGTGTTGGCCCCCTCGAGCACGGCGGCGCGATACTTGAACACGGGGTTGCGATGCCCGAGCACGACGGGACGACCCTTGGATATGGATGGCCTGGACTTGGGCCCGACACCTAAAGGGGTTTGGTTGGAAGGCCAGGTCATCTTGCTCAAAGGTCGTACTCCCGTGCTCAAGGACAGTACCTTCGTGCTCACGGGTCATCCTGTCGTGCTCTAGGACCGTACCTCCGTGCCCAAGGGTCGTTCTGTCGTGCTCAAGGACCACAGCTTTGTGTTCACGGGTCGTATTGTCGTGCGCAAGGACCGTACCCCTCCTTGCGCGAGGGGCGATCGGGAGGTCGTGTATCATTCCGATATTTGAACTAATTACTGTCTGAACAGGTTGAACTAGCCACCACACGGACCTGGACGAGCCGTGATGAACCTCACAACCCCGTTGGTCGGCATTGTGGCCAAACCTGCGATGTCCTCCTAAGAACGTGCTTTGACGACAGTGGCATGGAAGTGACTGACTGAATGCTCGTAAAAAAAAAAGATCAATTCTGGGCTTCTAGTTCAGACATTAGAGTGTGCAGTTAAAACTTGGGTATGATAAGAAATTAAACTTGAGTGTGTGTGTGTGTGTGTGTGTGTGTCACCTGTAATGACGATGTTCGCTCATTCGCCTGCTCTTAACACAAGTTGACCTGATTTGTTGGTTTTCTTTTATTTGCCTCACCTTTACGTGTGTACCTTACTATAGTTTCGTGGGTCTCCTTCCTCCCTCCACAGCTCGGTCGGTCTCAGACCAGACTGCCGTGTTGTTTCTCTGCTCAGGTCGGGCTGTTGGTAGTCTCCGTAACCACTCACATCCTGGTTGGCCTTGCACACTTCGTAAGCGCTCGTTTATTCCCCTTTTTTTGAATTTACAGTGTTTCTTGCATTGTTGTTGTTGCAAAAAGTTCATCCTCTCTCTCTCTCTCTTTCTCTCTCTCTCTCTCTCTCTCTCTCTCTCTCTCTCTCTCTCTTATTGCGTCCAATGCATCTCCATTTCACTGGTAGTGTTTCACAGTCTTCCATTGTCTTGTCGCGCCAGTGTGGAAGTAATTTTCGTGAGAAAAACGGGAACCACGCCTCGAAGGATTTTCCAAGTGTATATGATATGATATCTGGTGTAGGCTATATAGAGCATCATAGCCTCAGTGCGTACGGTCATTAACAGTAATTCAGATGGTTTGTAATTCAGATAGTTTGTGAGAGATCATTACATCGAGTGGCTAGTTCTCTGTCAACATTGTGTGGTGAGGCACGTTCCAATTCTGTTTTAAAAACACTTTGCATAATCTTCTGACTACCGGAATGGCTTCGTTGTTCTGGACCATCGTGACTTTGGTATGTGACCTTTCACATCAATTTGTCACCGCTTACGTTTTTATAAGTGAGTGGTGATTACAAGTGAGTGGGGCGGTCTGTTACTTGGTGTTTTTTTGGTGTGAACTACCGTTGTAAATGAGGTTGCTGGAAAGCTCCTCCGCTAACAGTAATGATCGCAAAATTCATATATATATATATATATATATATATATATATATATATATATATATATATATATATATATATATAATATTATAAACTGTTTCTTGATCTACTTCAAATGCTTTTAAGATTTGCCGTCTAGTGTACCAACCAAATCAGAACTCCTGTAGTTTAAATATCGTGATCCTCGAATGTCCGTAGTTACGTTTGTTGATTTTAAAGTGGACGGTCGCTCGTCACTACTCCACCGTACAACACACACATTGCTGTTCCCCGTGTATGCACTATGCTTGCCGCAATCCACCTATCTCATGCCATGCGCCGTTCACCCAAGACATCAGAGAAACTCTTTATGTATACTTAGACAAATAGATTATACTTGAATAAAATATTTTTTTTTCTTCATTTATCTGAATAGTTTCCCGTCCAGGATGACATGATGTTTTGCTGTTGTACAAGGACTGTGTCTCGTCTCAGTGCGACGGTGATGAACTGTGCCTGTAAGTGCTTGCTGTGTGAGTGGCACTTGTGCTTGGTGACCCCTGACCTTATTTGTCCTCTTCCCCGGGCACTCCTGTGGCACCCCTGATATGGGTGAGCATCTCTGTACATTGTGCCATGTCTGGTAGACCGCCGTGGCCTCTTGAATGCGAAATCAGGGTTCCAGTTAGTCTGTCAATTTTATATCTACGTTGGTATATATATATTCCCTGTGGTACCGGACTCCGCCTGCTCAAGGTTGCAGGACGAGCGAAGAGTCACCCACGGCAAAGTTGAGTCGTTGGGAGTACAGTCTCGTCAAAGACCTTCTCACTCCAAATGAGTCTTCACGTCCCTGCTGCTAGAAGTAGCGCAGCCTTGGGCTACAAGAGCCTTTATAAAGGTCCTCGGTAACACAGAGGCTCTTATAAATTGTTCCTTGGGTATTTGTGAATGATAATAGATAAGTATGTGCCTTAAGTGTTCGTAAGTGTTGCCGTTTAAACTTTGCGTGACTGTATTAAGAGCATACAACGTGCCGTGAGGGTGGTGTATCCGACTGACTTTATTTTTCATTTTAAGATTTTCTGAAAATCTATATCTTGATTTCATTTTACGCTGCAGTGGTGGCTGTCTATAAGTCTCGATAGATTTGATCGTACGTCTAGACCCCGGAAGCTCGCTTGACAGACGTCCACAAAGTGTAGCTGGTTAAACTCAGGTTGGTAGGGTACGTCAGCCTGCGGGCTGCGGCCTCGGACAGCTTGACTGACCAGAGTGGTCAAGCGTGGATGTTATGAGGTGATTATTCAGGCGAGATGTGTCGTCGAGACTCGGTTGCCGTTGTTCGGTTCTGCCTTTCAGGGGTGTTTCTCTAGAGACTTTTTGTGTTTCTGTGTGTATCTTAATCTGTTTTTGTCTGTTAGTCTGTCTGTCTTTATCTCCATATCTGTCTGCTTATCTGTTGTTTTTCTTTCTATCTGTATCTGTCTGTATGTCTTATCTATCTGTCTGTCTATCTATTTGTCTGTCTTTCTATCAATCTGTCTATCTATCTGTCTATTAGTGTATATATCAGTCTTTTTATCTGTATTTTCATTGCTTCCATCTCCTCTTGCCTGGATTGGATCAAGTACATAACGCACAGTCTCCGAAATCACTCACGCACACACCCTCCTCGACCTCCTTGTCCCTCTGTGTCAAAGCGAAACGCGGACTTTCACCCCCTTTGTAAAAGTGTTTTGTACCCTCTCTGCCTTGCAGATTGATTCGTCGAGTGAGACGGACGTCTCTCTCGTAACACCGTCTCCCTGCGGGGGGAAAGACTTTCACGCCGCAGTATATTATACATATATTCTCGACCGAACGTTTGTGAGGCGAGATCATGTCGGAGGCTTCTCCGGACAGCATTTTTCACTTTTATAAGGCTTTCTTCATATATGTCCCGTGTCACGTGTTGGCGGGGCAGCGCACACGAGATCGCGACTGAGGAACCTGGACTTCTGCCTTCTCATGGTGATACTCCAGTAGGTGTGCGGGGCAAGTAAGGAAGTCGTTAATCTTGTTGAAGTAAACATTAATCTTGTTGGAGTTATCATGGCCCTGCCTGCTCTCTTTGCCTGCTCTGTCAAGATCAAAAGGATTTGTGATTGCTGTTCTCTTATCGTTTAACGTGTCCGTTTGTTTAGGCTGTGGACGATGAGTTGTTTGGGCCATTGATTAAAGGAACGTGTTTTTCTGACCAATGTATGTTGGCGGTTACGCATGCGGGCTGCATGCTTCAACAACCTGGCTGATCCGTTGGTTTAGACGATCTTCCAGACGTTTAGTGTGAGGAAGAGGCGTTGACCAGGAGCGTGTGTGTGTGAGTGTGGTAATGGTGTGTGGAGGCGGCCTCCGGCAGGGAGAGTTCCAATCCGCCAGCACCTCCCCCCTGCACTTCCCTCCGTCCAGGCTCCCCTTCACCACCCTCAATCCTGGCCCCCTTCCGCCTACTTCCTCCCTTTCTCCCCCCCCCCTCCCTCCGCCCCTATCCTTCCTGGCCCCCTTCCATTGCTTCCTCCCTTCCTTAACCTCCCTTCATCATGGCCCTCTTTCCACCTACTTCCTTTCTTAGGCCCCCTCCACCACCCTACTACCACTTTCAGTTCCCTTTCTCACATCAACTGCTCCACTAACCCTCTTCCACATCTCTTGCCCCCCTTCTCTGACCGTTTTCTATAGAGTGCATTCGTGAATTGTAACCTGAACATGGAAATCTGGAAAGGCCTGGTCCCCAGGAAAGAAAGAGAGAGGAAAAAAAAAAGACTGCTTGAGAGAGGTAGCAGACAGTAAAGTACCCTAAGATGCCGTATATATGAAAAGCATCCCTGGTGAGAAACACTTGACTCCATTCATTTAAAAGCGTTTCAGAACCATACTATGTGTACCTTGACGCGTGTATTGCGTGAGGCAACATACAATACACATGGTAGAGACACTCAGGAAAACAAAGGACGAGAACCTACTAAAGGACTTATCTGATCAATCAGGCTATGTAGGTACTCTTTGGCCCTCGGGCTGCGGCTTCAAACAGCCTGAGTGACCAGAGAGGAGTAACAGGAGAAGCGGGTTCATAAGATCAAGCCGTGGAGGTTGATTCGATCCTCCATTAACGCACCATACATTTGTGTACCTTATGGTACTCTCCCAATTTAAACCAACGCCATTCCCAGTCCATGGGAAGTAGTAGGATTCCACAAGAATGGTAGAACATTGTTATAGAAGATTATCAAGAGCAAAGTAAAGCGTGTTCGACTGTTATGTCTGACGCCTGATTTACCCATATGATTCCTTTTCCATATATTTTTCCCTTTCATCCTAATTTTTTTCTATTTTTCGTAATACCTTTCATCATTTAACCCTTTTCAGGGCATTTTACATTTGACCCAGTCAGTTAACAGTTCACGTTCGTACTTTATTCACGTATTATCTCTTTCTAAGCCCTGGAACAGGAAAAAATTTTTTTTCCCTAAGATTGAGTCGTCAGTTCGTAACGCTACCTCCTTAAGGTGGGAAAGACCAGCAGACCTCGTAAATCATTATAAGGTATAAGGATGATAAGGTAAAGGTCTGCTGACCTAGCTGTGGGTGTGAAAAACCTCTGAAACCATCGTAAACTATACGTAAGGCAACATTAAGGTCCCAGACCCAGCTGTAGGGGTAGAAGACCTCCGGAACCATCGTTAGGTTTACGTAAGGTAAGGTAAGGTCACAGACCGAGCCTTGGGGGACAGAAAACCTCCAAAACCACCGTAAGGTATACATAAGGTAAGGTAAGGTCCCAGACCCACCTATGGGGAGTAGAAGCCCTCTGAAACCATCGTAAGGTATACTACATAAGATAAGGTTAAGCTCTGGCATCTCTTTGGGTATAGAATACCTTCGAAATCATCGTTAGGTCATACGTAAGTTGTACATAAAAAAAAATGGATGTCTATGATCATGGCAAAAAAGGCAGGTTGAGTTGACGTTACTGAAGGAACAAAACCTTTGAATTATATCTTGTGTGATATTCTGTTTCACGTCCGCGTCAGAAGCTCCAGATGTCTTTTCTGTCGTTTGAATGATTCGTGCATATATTGTTTATCAAGAATTAAATCTTACACAGAGGAAGTTTTATGGAAACTCCTACTTTCCAGATCTTGCAAGGGTCACGTGAGTACATATTCGCTTGAGGAGGTAGATGGTTATTGTGAATGATTAAGGGAAAGCATCTATGGACGAATCGCATGTGCTGCATTGCTTTATGTAAAGGTTATCCAGTGTTGGGAGGAGGAGGGAGGAGGGTGTTGGCTGAACTTTACGTAGATTGTTGTAACTTTTTGTAGTTAACTGTGGCACAAGGGTATCAGTGTCGGTTTATTATTATTGGTATTAATTAGTATTACTATTACTACTACTATTATTATTATAAGCTGTGCTATGGAGTCTCTAATATATATATACTTATGTACAGACTTGACTCATTGTCGTGTTTATGAGCCGTGTACGGACGGTGTTACTAAGTAACGCCACTCCATCATGTAACCACGTGTCTTTTTCTCTCTCTCTTGGGAGTTAATTCCTGTTTTCTCTCTTTTTACAGTGTGGTGAAGATGGAGTAAGGCTTGGGGGGAGGTTGTCCAGCAGCAGCCAGAGCGACACCACTACCACCACCACCGCCACCACCTCCGCCTCCACTTCCACCACCACCACCAACCGTGGGAGTGTCGGGTCCCCCCAGTACCGAGGGCGGGCCTGTCTCCAACCCCACCGCCTCAGTCATGACGACCAACCACCTGGAACGTCTCTGAAGACCTCACCCACCCTGCCCCTCACCCCAAACTGTTACTCCCCCAGTAAGAAACGGCCCCCAGGCCTAGCGCCAGTCAGTCATCCCCCCCGTAACACATGTTCCCCCAGCAGCCGCTACCCCGCCCCTGCCACCAGTGTCAGCCATCCTTTCCCCTGGGTCTGCCCCTCTCCCACACCATCTGTCGCACCACGCGCCCTCAGACGCATTGCAGGGCAGCGAGGCCTGCGGTTCAGGGCTGGGAGACCATCCATCAAGATACCCCAGCTGCCCAGGCTTAGCGAGAACGTCCGTAGGCTCTCGCCCGAGCTTCGCCTACATCTGCAGGAGTCCCTGCAGCGACTCCAGCAGCAGCAGGCGCCCTCGGAGCCGAGAGAAGAGCTCCTGTCCGTCATACAGGTTGAACAAGATGGCCCCAAGTTTGTGCTAGAAGCACGAGAAACGCTTGCACTCGAAGAAGCTTTGGGCACCTGCGGACCTGATAGCAGGTATGACACAAGAGTATATCCACCTTAATTCAACGAAAACACCTTGGCAGTCCTGATGACTGCTCACCGCCGGTGCAATCTCCACACTGTCTCTTCCGTCACATCTCTCCATCTGTTTATACGTCTTCAGTGATAACATTCCACATCACCTTGGGTGGATGAGTTACTTACAGCCCGAACAATCACACTCTTACACATGCTCAACCTGTACCCAGTGTGTTCAAGTGAAACATAAGATTCCCTTCCGTTGTAAGGGATAAGTATATTGTTATTTTTTTTAAGAATTTTAAGGAATTGCGTATTATATTTCAAGAGTCCAATTCTTAGGGGTTCTCTGGATATCTTTGCTTTTGAGGCATGGAGAAGTATGCATGACTACAAACAATTTGTTTGACCAATGACCCAACATGGGCTGTGGTGGATAGAAGACTCCCTGAAGACTGCGACATGTAAACTCCAGGTGACCTTTCAGGATGCTGCGATGAATTTCAGACGTCAGGTTATGTATTACTCATTTCGCAACAAATTCTCGTTTTCTCTCACAAGAGGTCAATTGAGACGTTCTTCCAAAGGTGGTAGTAATCAAACCTGATGAAATGTCTTACGCCAGGTGTTACTAGCTCTTCCGAGAACTATATATAGTGATACAAAGTCTTGAAATCATTGTCAATATACAGTAGAACGATCTTTGTTGTATCAGAGAAAATGATTAGCGCAATAGAGGTCACCGATGGTTTTTCGTTTGATTTCTTCAGCCAATTGTTGATAAGGTAACAAAGGTGCGTGTTCATCAGATAGACGTAGTACAGTGACCTTCAGAGCTGACTCACCCCTGTTCATTTCCAAGTCCAGTGTTTAAACCTCGTAAGGTATTTCATAAGTACATGAGTCATGGTCTGTATCATGTTACCGTGGCTGTAACATTAACCAGGACGGGACCAGCTGTCACTGGTGGGTTTCAGGCAAGCGTATAACAACGGTGCATGTACTGGGCATCGATGCAATGTCCATGGTTGTAACAGATGTACGAGCCCGCGTTTGTCGTAATTACCTGACGGGGAGGGAGTCGCACACTCGTATGTCCCCCATCTACCAGACAGTTTCTACAGTCGTATAACGTTTTGAAACCTCCGTATTCTCTCAGGATTTACAATTTCTTCACTCGTTTTATTCCGTTCATCTATTGTTCTTAACAAGTACTACTCTACAACTTTTCTGACATTTTTCTGGCCCAGTTTTATGCCATGGCCTCTTGCTGCTCTGTCTCTATTTTTCGAGGACTTGAGACTGTTGTAGAAAACTAAGAGGTTGTGATCAAGTGTCTCCTTACTCTTCACTCGTACATGGTGTGTGTGTGTGTGTGTAATCCCACTTGGGTCTGTCTGTGGTGACTCCTGTATTTCCGCAGTCCCGGCGTCTGAGTCTGCTGCTAACACGCCCAAATCCATCAGCCTTTCCCCAGCTTCCTGGACTCCGCCAGACCTACCTGGCCTTGTTAGGCGGGCTACTGCAGCCCCTGGTTGTCCTTTGGAAGGTATCTTGTGCCGTGAGTCAGTTTAAGCCGGTCGCGTGGCCCCGGATTAACCCTCGTCGCGGAAACCAGCATTTTGCTCGCCACGTTCCCGAGTGTCTTGCTTTCAAGGCTCGGGGTTTAAAAAGGAGGGCCATGAAGACCCACACGTTGTCGAGTCTCCTCACGTGATGATCTTGTGTGCCTGTTTTGGGACGCCCAACCTGTCCCCTCCTGTCGGGTGTGAGTTAGGATTGAACTCCCCCAGGGCCATCACGAGTTATAAGTACGGAGGGAGGTAGGTAGGGGTCGTGCTGTCTGGTGAGGGAGTATTGCACTGGTCGTCAAGGTCGTGTTCTGCCGTGGTCAGGTAGTGCTCTCATCGTTTAGATGGTGGTGAGTGGTAGTTACTTCCATGGTGAGGTCGTGGTGAGTGATAGTGCTTTCGTCGTGAGGTCATGGTGCTGTATGGTGTTTTCAGGTCGTACGGAGTGGTAGCCAGCAGGCAGGCTCAAGCTTTGTAGTGTACTGGTGGTGTTTTGTGGTTGTTCGGCTATTGTCGTCGTCAGGTCGTGTTTCTTGGTCGTGTCAAGCCGCGCATGTCGACTGCCCTGTCCAGGATTCGAACCTTGGTCCGCTTGACTTGTAGTTAGCGGCGCTTATAGCCCAGGTAAAACAAGATTTGTCTTGGAACACAGTGCAACGTATATTTCTACCACTTTGATTCTATTAAGACCCCCTAGAACAACTTACAATCTTTGGGATCCCTGTTGGCATTTATCCACTGTAGCTGCCAGATATTAGTAATTTTGTTATATCTTTGCAGACGGATGGCATTTGAGTGTTTGAACGATTTAAGATTTTAGAATACGATTTATTGTGGACATAGAAAGTTAGATTTACGAGGCCCATTTATCATAAACGTGTATCAAGGTCAAGGGCATAATCGTTCAAAAAATTTTTCACACTATATGATTAGCCACCATGCGTTTAACCTGCCATGCGTTTACTGTTTTACATTATATCCGTTTAGCTACAATCTTTGATACAACTCACGTGTTACAGGCAAAGTCCTTGGAATAAAACCACGCTTGGGTAGGTGTTATCAGAAATTTATCGCGTAATATGTAAGGAAAGTTACAGAAGCTGACGAAGGCAATTCCAGATTCATCAGTTTTGCATTGTGGGTCTGAAATTTAGAGCCTCTAAGCCTTCCCCTGTAACTCGCCTCTCTTAGTTCTGGTACCATCTCTGTTGTCCTCCTCTAGATCTTCTCTGTTAGTTCCTTGTGCATTTTTGGGTATGGTGACCAAACGCTTAGTTTATTATTGGCCTTATGTAAGACATAATATTTTCCTATTCACATACTTGAATACTGTTATAATATTTGCCAGCAGACGGTTTGCCTCCTTTACCCTACTCCTATGGTGGGACTCTGACGACGTTTTAGTTATGATATCAACTTCCTAGTCTCTCATTGTATATGCAGATTCTAGCAGCATATTTCCTGCAAGTCATATATGTGCTAAGACTTTCTTTCACCGAGTCCCGTCCTCATTGCTCGGCATTTACTCGGGTCGAGTTTCATCAGCCGATGTACCATACCAACTCTGCAGTCTGTCTAGGTCCCCTTGCGAGTTGATGCAACACCCCTCACTCTTCACTTCCCTCATGACCCATGCGTCATCGGCAAACGTACTCAAGTAAGAGCCCTTACCCTCTCGGCGAGTCATGTACGTAGATCAAGACGAGTAGCGGTCCCAGAACAAAAACCCTGCGGCACTCAGCTGGTGACTTCCACCCGCTTCGAAAATGCTTCTGTAACGTACCGCGTCTGTTCCCCTTGACCTCGATAATATCCTATCCATTGAAGTCGGTCTCCACCTTATTCCTGCACGGTAATCCGACTTGTTAATCATCCTCTCATGCAGTACAGTGTCAAATGATCTCCGGTAGTCCAGAAGAAGAAGGTTCACCCAGTCTTCTCTTTTACCCAAGATGAAAGTTCACTCTCACAGAAAATCTAAAAGAGGCTCATTACGATTGACCGCCTTTCCCTGAAACCATATTATCTCTCATGTAAATCCTCCTCTGCAGGACATCATTCACTTGTTTGATATTACGTGTGTGTGTGTGTGTGTGTGTGTGTGTGTGTGTGTGTGTGTGTGTGGACTGATGTTATCATGGACACTGTGTTTCCCGTACTGGGTCAGCGCCGGGTTTATTTTCATTTATTTTTCTCGCCTCTCCCAACAGTGACCTGCCGGAAAGTATGCATTACGCCATACAGTACACAGGATGACCGGGGGGAGGGGAGGGGGGGATGCTCTTCACAAACGTGATTACACAACAGTGTTTACAATACGTAAAAGGGAAAGTTTATTAATGCATGTCCGAGAGCGGGTTGCGGGTTTAGTAGGTTAGTAGTGTTGGGCAACGTTTTCATTGAAGCATTGTCTTGTCGAGAGGCCTTTAGCTCTCGTGTGGTCAAGTACTCGATTTGTTGCCTCCGGTTTTTGTACGGACGCAGAAATTGCTGTTGTGTTATGGTAGTGTCGGGATCGTGTGGGTGTGTGTTTGTGTGTGTGTGTGTGTAGAATGTTGGTGCCCATGTTTTATATCTCTGGTTGCCATTGACCTATAGTTTTCGACACCCATACAAACACGATGGTATCACCATCCTCGCTCCATCATCACTAGCATCCAGTACTTCCATCGCTCTTTACTCCATCACCGCCCTCACACCTCACTAGCCTCGCTCCACTACCCACGCTCCGTCACCGTGTGACGGTATCCGTGCTCTTGTAGGAGGATGTGTTTATAATTGCAGCTTCGAGTACTACTCAGTTTATAAATGAAAATTATTATTATATGAACTTTCTTTGTATGAATAACTACAGAAACATATTTTGTAATCATCAAGTTAGAGGTAATGTTTGATATCCGTCGTTCGTTGCATTCTGCTGCATGTGATTTGTCTTAAAAAGGGAACTACGATACCTTTTTTTTTCCGTTTCAGGTCTCCACGCCTGAAGACTCGCACCAGCAGTGTCACTAGCGACTATTACAGTGACTCAGGCGAGACCTCCTTCCCACCCTCGCTCATACAAGACCACGAATTTGTCCTCAACCTCGACCTCGTTGACGAAGAATCACAGAGTTCGAGGGCGGAGAGTAGAGCGACCACGAGGAGCCCCCTAGGTGGCGAGTCTTCGTCGGCATCACCTCTTACGGAGTGTCCTCTGGAAGCTGACGATTCCCGTTTTCTCCGGGGGAAGAATGGTGACAGCCGTTTTCATCGACAGAGCGATGCCGAGAGGAGTCGTTTTCTGTTAACGACGCCGGACAGAGAAAACTGTATTTCTGCGGAGAAATTGGGAGGGGAACTCAACGTAAACCCCACCGCCAATGAAAGTGCCAAAAAGGACTTCCTTAAACTAGTACCTGAGACTAGATTATCTTCTGCGAAGTCTTTTCTTGGATCTGACCTTTCTCTTCAGCACATTTCTCTTCCTGCAAGTCAAACTAATATTCACAACCTTAACTCAAATTCCGTATCTTCCACACCCCCTCCAAGTTTTAACTGGGCACCTCAGTGCCCCAGATCTCCACTCGGTGCCAAAGTCAGCCGTGGGCCCCACCCTACGGTGTCATGGCAACCTTCATATAATCCCCTTCAGGTACCCGACACAAGCAAACCAGTTGACGACACAAGCATTACCAAGATGGACAACGATAAAGGTGAGGAACTTAACGTCTCTTTTAACCAAGGGTTAAGTTTCATGTTCATACTAGAGATAGTAAGGAAATGAGTAAACAGTTAAAAGAATGACATTGGGTTCAAGGTAAAGTAGTTAATGACTGGGGAAAAGCATTAGACTTGTTATTAGTGGTGTGTAAATCAGATTGCCCCAGCGCTGGTTGTGTCTTTGAGGTATACGTGTCTATCCGAACCATTTCAGTATAGAAGACTTGGATTCTGTGTTTTGTGGATCGAGTTAAGCTCTTGATGGTACAATAGCTTGGATTTCTTAAATCATACACTGATTCGTGGCGATAGTGTGGATGCCTTTGAAATGTATTTACACAACAGTTGAGCAGAGGGTTTGATTCATACATAGCAGGTAAAGAAATCCGGCCCTGAACCAATAACTTGCGAGTATGTCAGCAAAGACGACGTTTACTGCCGAGTTTGGAATGTGGGGTAAGAGCACGCATATTTTCCCCACTAAGTTGGGAGGTCTCTCGAGATATCGTAAAGGTTGTGTCCTTACAGGCAGCAGCAGCAGCAGCGTGGGCGGGCTGGGTCCGCTGAGCTTCTCGATGTCTTCGCTGTCGGGGTCGTCTAGCCCAGCGCTAGAGTCAGTCAACCCCGCGAGGACGCCCGCAGAGCTCCACACCAACTCCCTCAACCGACGCAGACCAAAGTGAGTACACGGTACCCTCCAGCGTGCACAGAGCGTTCACCATGTGCACCTGTTGTGGTTTATGGTGTTTTACATCGTTTTGTACACACACACACACACACACACACACACACACACACAGTATACTGTCCACACTTATTTTCAACCCTACGAAATGTTTCACCCGCTTGATTGCGAAGGTACGTAGACGCTTTACCCTTAAAGGTCAGGTCACGGGTCGCTTCATCACGCCCAAGGGTCATACCTTCGTGTTCAAGAGGTCAGTTATACCTTTTGGATGGCAGCAGGTAAGACGAAAAAAGAAAAGAGTATATAATTCTTTTGACCAAATTTTTCAAAGGAGCGAAGGAACTGTGTGCGAGGTGAGGTGAATCACGCGCTTCCTTTGCACGCCAAAATCGTTCGTTCCACGCTGTATGAAGGCTCTGTTGGTGCCTTGAGGAGCAGCGTCTGAGGATGTGTGTCAATCTATTTTCATTCTTTAACATCCGTGTTTGATTGTGATTTGATTTTGACGTAATGAGCTGTCGATCGATATAAGGCTGAAGTTTGCAACCATTGGCTTTTGATTATTTGTAAAAGAGCTTGGTGGTGTATGTTACACGCCCGTGGTGTATGTTACGTGACCACGGTGTATGTTGGACGTCGATGTGATATGAATACCCTCTTCAGAATCGTATGTGATTGATTACATGATGACTCTCAAGACAGGTGTTGCAGGGAAGCTGTCATCCCCTCATCTTTCGTCCCTCATATATAACTTTTTCCGTTTTCAAGAGGAGCTCAAATTTATTTCCCTTCTTTTTTTTTCATAAGCTTATCGCTTCTCTTTTTCATGAAGAACGTGGCTGCGATTAATTTTGCCCGTGCTGTGTTACCCCCTGCAAAAAAAAAAAAAAAAAAAGAATGAACGTATTGAAAGGTTAATTTTGCGTTACCGTGGGGGGTGTTAGGATGTCACGGAAGACGATTTCCCGTTCTTAAATTTGATATACATTATATATATATATATATATATATATATATATATATATATATATATATATATATATATATTTTTTTTTTTTT